>NAVB01001025.1:0-26877 GCA_002179805.1 Acanthamoeba lenticulata | reverse complement strand
TCTGGCCTTGGGCGACAACGTACGTTCTGCCACTGGGGGTGGGCTGGGGCTTTGGCTCATGAGCGCATCTCACGGTCGCTGGGCTGTGGTGTGGTGCACTACAGGTGGTCATCTCGAGCAGACAGTACGTCCCCCCACACCCAATTCTATTCTTTTTTCTAAATTGATTTTAAATTGTTTTGTGGCCGCAGCGGGAAGCAGGTGGACGAGGTCGTGGCCGAGCTGACGCGCCAGCACACGGCCACGGGCAGCAAGCCCAATGTCGTCGGCTGCGCCGCCGACGTGACCAGCGGTACGTCCATTCCATCATCATCATCATCACGTTTGCTTTTTGGGCGCTGAGAACCGGCTGTAGAGGAGTCCCTGCGCGCGCTGGCCGACTTCGCCAAGCAGAACCTGGGGCACATCGACATCTGGATCAACAACGCGTGCGCCACCTTCATCACCCCCCCCCCTTCCTCCTCTCGTCCTTATGAATCATTGTCGACTCAGAGCTAACACAGGGCCACGCTTCCTCGCCTCAGGGGCATCACGCAGACCGAGAAGGCGCCGCTCCACAAGACGCCCGACCACGTCCTGCGCGCTGGTCCGCCCTCCCCCCCCCCGCCCGCGCTCGGTGGCTGTGGCGACGCGGCTGACGACAGCATCGGTCGTTGGCTGATTTGTGGGTAAATGCAGTGGCGGAGACCAACCTGGTGGGCACGCTGCTGGGCTGCAAGGTGGCCATCAACGCCATGCTCGAGCAGCCAAAGCCCGGGCATGTGTTTAACATGGACGGCGCCGGCGCCAGCGGCATGGTGCGTGTCTCTAGCTGCCCGCACACACGCGCACACGCGTGTGTGTTTGTGCGTGTTCGTGACGCGCGCGTGCGTATGCGGTGGGACAGGCGACGCCCAACTTTGCGACGTACGGCGCGACGAAGGCGGCCCTCCCGCAGCTCATGAAGTCGCTCGTCAAGGAGACCGCCGGGACCAACGTGGGCGTCCACACGCTCTCCCCCGGCATGGTCCTCACCGACCTCCTCCTCTCCGGCAACCGGTAAACCACTTTTTGCTTTTAATTTTAATTCTATATTCTATTTTATTTATAAATATTATATTTTATAATTTTTTGATAAATATTCTTGCGCGAGAAGAGAGCCGCGTGTGCTCCGGATCTTCAACATCCTGGCCGAGCGCCCGCACACGGTGGCCCAGTGGCTCGTGCCGCGCATCAGGTGCTCGCCCGCCCATGGCCATGACGAAAGCAGAAGGTGAAGATGATGACGGGAACCTTGTGATGGATGGTCTCGCACAGGGCGGCGAGCGGCAGCGGGCGGTACATCAAGTACCTGACGGCCGTGGGCGTCGCGTGGCGCTTCGCCACCTTCTTCAAGAGGAAGAACCGCTTCTTCGACGCGCAGGGCAACCTCAAGCAGGACTAGTCCTCAGCGTCCTCTTCTGCTCTTGTCTTATCTCCAGCAAAACAAGAGAAGTGAAGACAAAGACTCGTTAAGAGGATCATCACAAGGCTTTGGCCCAATGAGGGCCTCTTGTGGCCACTGACGTGGCGCTCCTCGTCGTTGGGTCTTTCCTTGCTCCCAGCCGAGGCGGTCATTTATTACAGTCCAGTATTGTGCATCCAAACGCACAACGACCATGGCATCTGTCGGTGTAGCGGCCTTGTTCCTTGTGGCTGCCGTCTTGCTGTGGGGCGTTGGGCGCTGGTACCTCACGCGCAAGGTATCGTTTTACCAACCCACGCTTGCTGCATCTTTAAGACGCTAGATGCATCTGAGTGCGCTACCTCCTCACGACGTCGCGTGCCACCACCTCGGCACATCCTTTGCATGGCATGGCACAGCGTAATGGGGTACCAGGCCCGCCGGGCGTGCCTTTCTTCTACAACTTCTTCGATATTGTAAACAACAAAGATCGAATCTATGACTGGTTTACCGAGACCACCCTCAAGGTGCGTGCCCTTTCATGCCCATGCCATGACGCCCTCAGCTACTCAAGAAAGATCGTCTCTACATAAACAACCACTGCACGATAGTACGGAGACGTGTGGACGGTGACGGCTCCCTCCAAACCCTGGATCCTCGTCGTGACCGACACGAAGAGCCTCGACTACATCCTCCGTACCAACTTCGAGAACTTCGTCAAAGGCCCCAGACTCATCGAGCTCCTCCACGACTTCCTCGGCGACGGGTGTGCCTTCGCCCCCTCCTCCATCGTCCTCTACATCATCCCCCTCTACAACTTGTACTCACAAGGCTTTGGGGCGGGGCCCAACAGCATCTTCAACACCAACGGGCGGAACTGGAAGCAGCAGCGGCAGACGGCCAGCCACCTCTTCAAGGTGCGCGAGCTACGCCACATGTCCCTCGTCTTCCTTTCCCACGGCCGCCAGGTACTTCCCCCCCCCCCCAATTTCTTCTTGCTACTTGCCCTCCTGTTGGTCATCCTCGTCATGTTCATCGTAATCTTCATCATGATGATGACGACGCTAATGATGATGGGCAGGTGGTGGAGCTGCTCAGGCGCAAGTCGGGCGAGGAGGTCGACATGCAGGAGCTCTTTGCCCGGTTCACCCTCGACTCCATCGGCGAGATCGCATTTGGGACAAAGATCGGGTCGCTGGAGGAGCCCGTGGCCTTTTCCCTCGCCTTCAACAAAGCGCAGCTCCTCATCGACGACCGCTTCGATAAGTTCTGGTGGAAGGTCCTCCACTTCCTCCTCGTCTTCCTCGTTCGTCTTCGTTTTCTTTTCTTCTTCTTCGCACCAACGCCTTCGTGCGCGCGCGCGTTGTGGTTTGGGGGGATGCGCAGTGGATGCCGTGGATCAAGAGCGAGCAGGAGCTGCGGGCCAGCCTGAAGGTGCTCGATGACTTCGCCTACTCCATCATCCGCGAGCGCCGGCAGGACCCCAACGTGGGCTCAAAGACCGGTACCCGCCACACGCGATTCGCCATCACCAGCTTCATCATCCTCACCATCATCATGGCGGGTCGGTGCCAGACCTGCTTTCGAGGTACATCAGCATGACGGACGACGACGGGCAGCCCTTCTCCGACAAGTACCTCCGCGACATCGTCCTTAACTTCATGCACGGCCTCTCCCCGTTCCGTTGCCCTCGCGTGTGTGTCGTGCGGTGGGAGGCTCACGCCACACACACACACATATAAACAGGATCGCCGGGCGGGACACCACCTCGCAAGCGCTCACTGTACGCGCGCTCGTCTCCTGCTTGGCTCGGTCTTGGCTCGGCCTCGAGCGCTAACCACCAGACCTTTGGCATGCGTATGTGCGCGCGTACATAGTGGTGCTTCTACCTGCTGGCCCGCCACCCGGAGGCCCGCGCCAAGGTGCGGATCAGCGCCGCTTAGAGGCGCGTTATGGAGGGGTCTGACCTTGATCTGTCCCTCGCACGCACGCACGCACACGCGCGCGAGCAGTTGGAGGCCGAGGTGGACGCGAAGCTCGACGGGCAGGAGCCCTCGTTTGAGAATGTGGAGCAGCTGCCGTTCCTGCACGCCGTCGTCAACGAGACCCTCCGGCTCTACCCGCCCGTGCCGGTCGACTCCAAGGCGGCCGTCCACGACGACGTCCTGCCCAACGGCACCGTCGTTCGTGCCGGGGTACCGCGACACCGCGCGTGCGCGCAACCAAACCACCGTGCTGATCTCGCCGCACGACACGACACACACGCGCGCGTGTGCGCACGCAGATGTCGGTCAACTACCCGATCTGGGTGCTCAACCGCCTGCCTCAGTACTGGGACCGGCCCGACGAGTTCTGGCCGGAGCGCTGGCTCCATGCCGACAATGACGAGCCGGCGGAGGGCAGGCCCGACGGCCCGCGCCCGGTGCCCAAGAAGAACTCGCTCCCCTTCATCCCCTTCAACTTTGGGCCCAGGACCTGCCTCGGCATGAAGATGGTGCGCACGCCGCGTGAGCCTCTTGTCATGTCGTGACCTCTGTGTTGTCGACACCACAACGCGCTTGGGCTTTAACACACACACACACACTGTTCTGTGGCTCCGCCGTGGGCAGGCCTACCTGGAGATCAAGATGATGGCGGTGCTCCTCCTCCAGAACTTTGAGCTCGAGTTGGCCGTCGGCCAGGTGCGGCGTACCACACACACCTAGGCTTACCACAAACACCTGCCGCGGCTGACCGCACACGCACACGCACACGCGCGCGGGACAACAGGAGGTGAAGTATCGGTCGGCCATCACGATATCCGCCAAGAACGGCATTCGCATGGTGCCCCGTCCTCGCCACAACAAGTGAACTGAGCTTTGATGTGCCAGAGGATCAAGCCATGGAGCCAAAATAGGATGCCTAGTGATTATGTCGACATACAAATCCGATTTCCTAGTGGTTACGCACGACGGCTAAATAGGGAAGGAAATGCCCTAAACTGCAACGCCCCCGAAACGACTCCTTTTTCTTTCTTTCTTTGACCCTACGACGACAGCGCACAAGCTGACTGACTACACTCAAATGGACAACGAAGCAGACGTCCTCAGGGCCAAGATCAGTGCTGTCGCGGCGCTCAACCGTGAGATCTTCGGGCGCATCGGTAGCAATGCTGCAAACGTAGAGCCAAAGGCGAAGCTCACCCTCGACTTCCCCACGGGGGAAACAGACACTGAGCAACTCGAAGTGACGTTTGTGCTGCCCTCAGCTTCCGCCCTTCGGTTCAACTGCGAGCAGTTTGAAGAGCCTCCTTCCTTTGAGTCAAGCGCTAGCCTGAGCGTCGATGAGCTGGCCAAGTACAACGACTATGTGGAGAAGGAAAGCAACTTGCCCAGGCTGCGAGACAGGTTGTCCAGCCTGGAGCGCGTGCAAGCCGCAATCGGGCCCTTGGACCGGCAGCTGCTTAACGCAAAGGAGCGACTGGAGAAGGGGAAGGCCATCATCAGCGCCATCAACAGCATGCTGAAGGATTTGCAACCGCTCCAGTTGCAGTTGAACCTCAAGCTTGTCGCTCGCGATCCGACCCAGCTGGTGGGGGACCGGTTTGCTCTGCAGGCCTGCCACACAGGTACGCAGTAGTGCGACTTCCAGGGTCCATCCACATGCTTAACCTCTCTCTACTTGCTACAGAGTACTTTCTGGGTGCTGAAGAGGATGGCAAAGTCCATGCCAACCGCTGTAGGGCGCTTGGGTGGGAGTTGTTCGAGGTGCTTCACCTTCCTGGCGATGACCATAAGGTGGCTTTTCGCACGTACCATGGCACGTATCTGGTAAGTAAGCGTCCATGTTGTTGACGCTTCTCCTGCATGACACTCGTCTGTTGAATGTGGCTGCGTAGTATGTTAAGCCTGAAGGAAAGCTTAAGCATACTGCAAAGCCTGAAGATTGGGCGCTTGCTACGTTCGTCATTGCGCCACTGAGACCTTCTCGAGGCTTGCACGCACAACAACAAAAGGTGTGCATACGCGCGGCCAACAACAAGTGGATGTGCGCCGAGGATGACTACGAGACAGTCGTGGCGAATCGCCAAGCCCCCGCCGAATGGGAGACGTTCCGCATGATCAAGGCCAACGCCGACGGCTCACTCGGTGAGTAGGTGCTGTTGCGGTGTTGGACGAACAGGCGCTGCTTTTTCCTGTAGCGCCGCATTTTCGCTTCATTTTTCTTTTGTTGTTTTTCTTGATCAAGCATCTTCTCGTTTTGCCAACAATCAACGATATCTAAAGAAGCATCCTCACCCTTTCTCTCCACAAAGATCACAACAAAACATGGCATTTCGCGACACAGGTCATGCCAAGAAGAACCAGGAGCGCTCGGGATGGGAGCAGTCCGAATTCCCCATTCTTTGCGAGACGTGTCTGGGGGACAATCCCTACGTGCGCATGGTACGAAACTGGTCCCGTCTCTATTTAATCGGACCCTAATGTGCAGTAATTAATCGCCTTTTACGAACATTCGCTTTTCACACTTCAAGACCAAAGCCGATTTTGACAAAGAGTGCAAGGTGCGTGATTCCCGCAATTACGCTTAATTGTCTTTATCTTCAAAGACACTAAAGTCGGCTTGTGCAATGCAGGTGTGTGCCCGCCCCTTTACTGTGTTTAGATGGCGTCCTGGCGCCAAGGCGCGCTTCAAGAAGACGGAAGTCTGCCAAATCTGCGCCAAACTGAAAAATGTTTGCCAAACTTGTCTTCTCGATCTTGAATTTGGTAGATGGCGTTCCTTCCTGTAGTTTCATTCTGGTGATTGCCTGATTCTGACTCTCTGCCCTCTTTGCCGTGTGTCGCTTCTCTCGACTTGTTGGTGCTGCGTCGTTGTTGTTGTGGTTGTGTGTTGGTGATGTCTCGTGGCCTTGAACGCGCTACACAGGACTGCCCGTGCAAGTGCGGGACAGCCAGCTCCCGGGCGGGGCGCAGCCGATCCCGCTGTCCGAGGCCAACCGCGAGTACTTTGCCGACCAGGCCGAGCGCCAGATCGCGTCGGGCCAGCTCAACCTGCAGGCCGTCCACAGCCAGGCCCACGACTCCCTCAGGCGGCTGACCCGCCCGGCGCCGTACTACAAGCGTAACGAGGCCCACGTGTGCTCCTTCTTCCTCAAGGGCAACTGCACGCGCGGGGCCACCTGCCCCTACAGGCACGAGGTGCCGGAGAACAAGGGCGACCTCAACGTGCAGAACATCAAGGACCGCTACTACGGCGTGAACGACCCCGTGGCCCGCAAGATGCTCAAGCGCCTCGACGAGATGCCCGGCCTCGCCCCGCCGGAGGACCGCAACGTGCGCACTCTCTACGTCGGCAACGTCCAGTCCTTCATCGCCCAGCAGGACATCCAGTACGTCGCCACCGCACACACGCATAACACGCGTGCCGCACACACCCACACACGCGCGCGCGTGCCGTGATGGTGACGATGGTGGGCGTGCAGTGATGCTTTTTACGGGTTCGGCGAGCTCGAGTCGGTGCGGGTGGTCCACGACAAGCTGTGCGCCTTTGTGACCTACACCACACGCGAGGGCGCCGAGAAGGCGGCCGAGAACACATTTGGGAAGCTCAACATCAAGGGCGTCCCCATGCGCGTCTCCTGGGGCCGGCCCCAGGCCGCCTCGGGCGCCGCGCCGCCTCCGGGCCTGCCGCCGCCCCCGCCAGACTACTTCATGCCCTCGGCCCCGGGCGGCGTCGTCGGCGCGTGGGGACCGCCGCCTGGCGGCATCGCGCCCCCGCCCGGCATCAACCTGCCGCCTGGCCTCGCTCCGCCCACCGGCCCCGGAGGTGCGTGTTTTCTTTAGGCACTTTATGTGGTTGCATTGCAACTCAACTCACCAATCATCATTTGGGGGGGTGCAGTCTACGCGCCGCTGCCACACAGCTTCCCGGGATCGGCCGCTCCGGCGGTGCCGCTCTCGGCCTACTACCCCTCCATGGACCCGATGCGCATGGGCGCCCGCCCCTCTGGGCCCGACGGTACGCGCGTGTGTGCGGTGTGAGACGCGTGTGTGCACATGGTCTCACACACGACCTCGTGCGTGTGTGCTTCTTCGTTTCCAGACACTGCTCGTAGCGGCGTTGTGCTCAATCCGTCAGATCATGGCAAGAGCAGCAGCAGCTCGTAAGCGCCGTTCTCGCAGAGGATGCATACTTTGTGGACACGTACGTGGTCCAGCTGTTGAAGGTTGCGCCTGGGCTGAAGGCCCATTTTGCCCAACAACAACAAAAGCAACAAGAAGAGGTCAACCCGTTTTTCGCGCCTAAACGCGATTGGCAAAAATACTAAACCTTTGTGTTGTCTTCCCTGGAGATTTCGATTTTCAACATGGCGCACCAATCGGAGTCGCGGAATTGTGTCGGTTTTTGGCTGCCTAGCCCGGCATACGCCCGAGGTTACTCCAAGTGAGGTGGATCTGGGTGTACGCAACAAAATCAATTCTTTCGTCCATTGGCCCTACTCGCTAAAAACACAATGTCGAGACTCGTGAGGAGGGGAATCTTCGCCAACACTCTTAACGCCACCTCTGTGGTCGCCCGCAGGTCCTTCACTGCTTCCGCCCTCCGACTTGCCAAGGGTACACTTCTTCTTTTCCCGCACAATTGAGTGACATCATCGGCCAAGCAACCGCTAGGCTCTTTCGCATATTCTCAATTCAAAACAATTTGGATTGAGCCCATCGTCACTCGGAGCATTACCCCCATTCTAATTCTCAATCTTTGTATCCGATTGTAGAGCCCGTCGCGGAGGTCGAGGACGATGATACCGACGTCAGGCACACTGGTATGGAGCGCCTCGAGAAGGTGTCCTGGACCAAGCTGTATGAGGGTGATGCCATCATTACCGGCAAGTTCGGTACCCTGGAGGAGCCCACCATCGTCCACTCGTGGTTCCCCTCGCGCATCGTCGGCTGCCAGGGCTCGGCTGATCACCCCCACGACATCCTCTGGCACGAGGTTCGTCGCGGCCGCGACACCGTGTGCCTCGAGTGCGGCCAGGTCTTCAGGCTCCGCCCCAACCTCTTCCACCAGCTCTCGCAGGTTGAGGCTGATCTCTTCCCCCCCACGGAGGCCAAGGAGTCCGCCCACCATTAAAATGGATGTGTACTTCCCCACTCTTCTCTCGAGATCCCAATCGCTCTGCCCGAGAATAAATTAAGCTCGGGATTTTGTTCCAACACATCCTCGATGCTCTTTCTCTCCCCCCTGCTCTCTACTCTGCCGAGGAATTGATGGCAAATGCGCAACCCATTTTCGCTCTCAATATATTGAAGTGAATATTCTACGCAGATGGAGTAGCGGTGTCGCCCCCTTGCACCACCTGTCAGTCGTTGCGCCTCTCCATCTCGAACATACTGACGGCCAGGACGCGCTGTAGCTGCTCGTCGTCGTCATCATCATCAGCGTCCATCGGCGCAGCAGCGGCAGCGGCGTGGTTGCCAAAGTACACCCGCGCGTCGTGGAGGGACAAGTGGTCGTTCCAGAAGCGCGTGAGCAGCTCCGTCTCGCGCAGGATGTCGTCCAGCTGTATGCGATCCTGTGGTGTATTCGTGGGGACCTGTGTGGACCATCCATCCATCGAGCCACAAGGCCCAAAGTCATGATGACGGTGATGAGCATCACGACAGTCAAGGGCATACAACAAGAAGAAGACGGTGTTTTTGTACGTGTGTAGGGCCACCACTACTGCTGGTGGCTGCTGCGGGCTGCAGGCGTCGCAAGTAGCCGTTGCGCGCGTCGGGGAGCTCGAAGAGGACGTCGGCCGTTTCGCTGGTGATGCCCGCGTCGCAGAGGCGCTGGGTCGGGTCCTGCAGCAGCACCAGCTTGTCGCCCTCAAAGTCGTCGATGCGCCAAAGCCGGATCTTGTGTGGCGGCACCATGGACGAGCACGCGATCACGCGCACCAGAGCTGCTCGACCCCCAACGACATGGACCATAGCCCGGGTTATTATGATGATGATGATGATGAAGAGGATGGTGATGCATCGATCGTTCGACCGAGGTGGTGACAGTACTCAGAACGGTTGCGTCTGGCTCGACGAGAACGGTGATGGGCGAGTACTCGTTGCGCCGCGGCCTTCCCACGTAGTCGCCCAGAAACGCGTGCACCTTGATGCGTCCCACCTTGTGTGTGTGGGTGTTGTGGTGCGTAGAAGCGGCCTCGGTTGGTCAGCCTCTTGTGGAAAGAGCCGTGAGGAGGTGAGTGCACGGTGTGTACCATGCAGCGATACCAGCGCTTCCAGTCGCACCCGAACCTGCGACGGTCCACTTTGGGGAAGCCCTGCTCGCAGCAGAGCCGCTTCCACACCCTGGTGGCCCAGGAGGTAAGAAAATCGACACCAACAGGGCACAAGAATTCACGACCTATGCTCCCCCCCCCCATGGATGAACAACAAACGGGGAGGTGGGCGTGTACCTGGGGTCGTTGGCCAGCTCATGCCAATGGGTAGATACCCGCATGACGGCCATGGTGGCCTGGAGGTCGAGGTAGTCGAAGATGTGGAGCAGCACCTCGTCAGGAAGAGGAGGGAACTGCCAGTCATGTGTGCTTGTCGACGTGGTGCTAAAGGGGTGCGTGGTGGCGCCTGCCATCATCTGCAGATTTGCGTTGTGTTCTCGATCTCTCTCGCCCAGCAGCTCTCGATTCGAGAAGAGGAGAGAGCAAGGGAGAAGGGGCTTGGTTGGTCGTGGTGGGGCGGAGTTGATGGAGTTGAGCCCGTGTGGTGGTCCGAGGCGAGAGCGACGGGTTTGGTTCTGTGGTCTCTGTCTCTTCTTCGCTTTGGGCCTCCCCCACTCAAGAAGAGAAGAGAAAACCAAAGCAGAGCTGCCCTAAAATTGCACCGCCTCTGGTTTGCTGCGGCCACACGTGCGCAACCTGGCCGCGAGGCCTCTTATTCTTGTCTTCTTGTTCTTTCTTCCTCGACCAAAAGCACACACAGACCTGGCCGTTTGTGTGTGTTTTTTTTAGGCCAGGAGGGGGTCGAGGAGCTTGCGCCACTCGGCCAGGGTCCAGGTCTCGTCGGCCGACGAGATCACGCCGTTCACCATGAACTGGGGCGTACCGTAGATGCCCAGCGCTGTAAGAAAAAGAAAAAAAACATTGATGGTCAGAAATGATGACGGCGACGATGGGGACGAGGACAAAGCAAAGAGCTCTTGTGTGGGAGAAGACGCACAGGCGGCGCGCTTCCACGTGACGCGGGCCAACAGGTTCTGGGCCGAGGCCCAGCCCATGGCCTTGTGGAAGGCCGTGGTGTCGACATTGCAGCAGGCCTTGGCGTAGAGGGCCATCATGGTGACCACCTGCATCGGCGTGTTGTTCTCCGTGGCCTGATCGCCCCAGTTGTCCTGTCGTGTGTGGCCCCGCAATGCAACATCACAGTTATAATAGCCCATTAAGTTATATTAATAATTATTTAATGATTCAAAAAATAAAATGACGCAAATTAAATACTACACCAACTCGCTGGTGGCGGAGAAGATGAAGACGAACCTGTTCTGCGTAGAGGTACTTGGCCCAGTCCCAGAAGACGGTGTTGTTCCGCGTCAGTTGGGTGACAATGACGGCGCCCTGGGCGGCCATGAAGGCGTTGTGGTGGTAGGGCAGCGGGAAGAGCGTGGCCACCAACTGCAGCTTGTGCGGCCCGTAGTACTTGGCCAGCTCCAGCAAGATGGGCCACACGGCCTTGGAGTCCGGACACTGCAGGTCCACAAACGCTTCAAGCTTGATGGGCGCGTTGTCGTTGCCTGCACGCGCCCAGGTTAGTGGTTTCTTCATGCTCTCGTGAAGAGGCTTGCGTACCGAGCGCAAAGATGGAGGAGGCCAAGGGGATGGGCGGTTGAGCAGAGGCAGCGAGGGCCAGCACGGCCACAACCAAGGCAATGCACACGATCTTGAGCGTGGCCATGTTTGTGCAAAACACAAAAGAGAGAAGCCGAAAGAGAAATAATTTTTTTCCCTTTAAAAAAAAGGTGATCGCCATTTCCCGCCCTTTCCCAGCCGTGAGATCAGACAAGACCAACCGTGTAGAGGGATGGCCATGAGTGGAGCCGTGCTGGTGATCCTATTCGTGCTTGTTGCCCTCTGTCCGGGCGCGTGGCTGGCCCAGGTCAAGATTAATGACAACGTGACGCAGCCACGCCTGGCACCCAAGTGGGCGCCCGCAACTGAAAACTACACGGAGCTAGCGAAGGAAATGCTCGCCATCATGAACACCAGCGTCGACCCCTGCACTGGTATGGACATACTTCAACTTTTTGCTTTTCTTCTACGTTGCGACATTGAATCGGCGCTGTCGTGGCAGATTTCTACGAGTACGCGTGTGGCAGCTGGCTGGCCTCGTTCCCCCTTCCCTCAGACGCCTCCCGCTTCTCTCTCGCGACCGACTCGGTCAATAAGAAGAACCTGTTGACCCTTCGCAAGGTGTGTTGCGCTTCCTCTTGAAGTTGTAAGATAAAGCCCTCACAACCTGCAACCGACAAACGCACCAGATCCTGGATGACCCGTCCGGCGAGTGGCCCGTGATCGGACCGTTCTACAACTCGTGCATGAACATGGACCTCAGGGACGAGCTGGACTACCGCGTCCTGGCACCTCTCCTCGCCCGCATGCAGGTTCGGCCATCTTCGCTCCCTCCACGTGTAAACTCTCATGCTCACTGGACGACACGCGCCAACTCCACCCATCATGGTGCAGGACATCTACACCGTGGACGACCTCATGTTCACCGTCGGCCTGCTGCACAACTTGGGTGTGCCCGCCCTCTTCTCCGTCGGGTAAGCGCTCCTCTTGGGCCCGCCTGGGCTGCGCCGAGCTGAGCTGGTGGATTAATGAATGGATTCGACCCGCAGGGTTTCGCCGGACGAGATGAACCCGACGGCCAACATGCTGCAGCTGTCCCAGGGCAGCCTCTCCCTCGACGTGCCCGACGACTACAACAGTACGACAAACAACCGCTGCTCATGGGGTCATCAGAGCATTGCTTTTGGTCTTACGTATGTACACTCACATGTGCTGCTATGATAGCGACGGACAATGCGACGGCCGAGCTGGACATGCAGTTCATGGCCTACGTTGCCAACGTGACCTCCTTCATCTACCCGTCCCTGCAGGCACCCCTCCTTGCTTCTCCCTTCTTGCTCTTCCTTGCGTCCACTTCATCAAGGCGCGCTAGACGCTGCATGGCTGACGTGGCGAACCAACAACACACGCCAGGACGTGTACGCGTCTGACGTCTTCCGCGTCGAGAGTCTGTTGGCCAACAGCTCGCTCTCGCCCGAGGCCCTGCGGTGAGTCTTTTCTCTTTCCCTCCTCGAGCGGTCTCTCTTTCTACTCGACTCGCTGGTGGCACTGATCAGCGAGCCCATGCTCACGTACGTTTATGAATGCACAGGGATCCGTACGCCACGTACAACAACATGACGCTCACGGACCTGTACAAGCTGACCCGGGGCGTGCCCACCTCCTCCTGGATCGCCTACTTCAAGAGCGCCCTCCTCCCGCTGGGTAAGCTACCTCTCCCTCCCCGCCTCTTCTCTCCATCGCGCCACGACCGCTCACTCGCCAGTTGCGCGCGGGCTCTATGTAGACTACGGCAACTCGTCTGTCGTGGTCAACGTGCAAACGCCCAAGTTCTTTGCCGAGCTCGCTGACAACCTCGGTGCGTACTCGCATGGGCTGCTGACGTCACGCTGCGTGGGCGAAAGGGAAAATAACAAAAATGACAACAATGCCACGCGCCTCTGTGTGTACAGGGACGCTGACGAACGGATTCATGAACTTCTCGGCGGTCACGCGCTACCTGCAGTACAAGGTGTTGGACTTTGCGGCGCCGCACCTGTCCACGCGGTTCGTCGACGCCCGTTTTGCGTTCTATGGGGCCTACCTCTCGGGCCAGCGGCAGAACTCGCCCCTGTGGAAGCGCTGCGTGCAGCAGACGGACGCCTCGCTGGGCGAGCTCCTCGGGCGCTACTTCGTGGCCTACGCCTTCTCGCCCGAGGCCAAGAGCCTCGCGGTCGACATGATGGGCCGCATCGAGGACGCCTTCCGCAAGAACCTGCAGGGTTGGCCCCGTTCCCTCACCCTATGATGATCGTCTCTTCTTCTTGTTCATGATTGCAACGACCAACAGGCGTGGACTGGATGGATGACGTCACGCGCAAGCTCGCCGAACAGAAGCTGTCCATGGTGGACAAGCTCATCGGTGCGTCGCTGGAGCCCCTTCCTCCTCGCTTTCCCCATGTTGGGCCGTTCTCCATGTTTGTCGACATGAATGAGATGATGATGATGACGCGTCTCCGCTCTTTTGGTTGTTCGTTCTCTTGTCGTGCGTTGGTCCACATGCCGCCCGGGCAGGCTACCCGGAGCACTGGAAGGACTACTCGAGTCTGGACATCAACCCCAAGGCCTACTTCAACAACATCCTCGTCACCTCCCAGTTCGCCGTCAAGGACCAGGTAGCCCCCCCCCCCTCCTTCAAGCGGTCCGCTGCCGCTGCTGCTGCTGACCTCGGCTGCAGTTCAGCCAGCTGCCGCTGCCGGTCGATCGGGACCGGTGGGAAATGACGACGCCCACCGTCAACGCCTACTACGACCCGTCCCTCAACGAGATCGTCTTCCCCGCCGGTATCCTCCAGGTGTGTCCGCGCAACTCGCCTCTATATGACGTGGCGAGCCTCATTATCGTAATTCTAATAATCCTAATCGTGCACCACACGAACCCTAACTCTCTCTCTCTCCTCACTCGTGTGTTCACCACACGCAGTCGCCGTGGTTCTTCGACGTCGACTACCCGCCTCAGGTACGCGAAGGGACACGCAAGCGCTCGTAGCTTGTTGGCGACCATCAAGCATACGCAGACCTAAACACAAACACACACGAAACGAATCTCACACACACGCGCGTGTATGTCTTGTAAACGGGACGGGATGATGAACAGATCAACTACGGTGGGACGGCGTCGGCCATGGGTCACGAGCTCACGCACGGATTTGACGACCAGGGTGCCAACGTACGTCGCTTGTCCGCGCTTGCGCTTGCATATGGGCTCACAGCCTCGCTCTCGGTCCTCCGTAATCGTAATGGCGGCGGCGGCGGTTCTCCAGTACGACGGGACGGGGAGACTGCACCAGTGGTGGCCGCCCGCTGTCAAGGACCGCTTCGACGACCGCACCCAGTGCGTCGCCAACCTGTACTCCGGCTTCGAGGTACGATTCGTTCCTCATTCATCGCCGACCATCATCATCTCTGCCATTGTCATCGTCATCATCATGATGGTGGTGATGATGATCATCCGCCTCATCACATGGAGACGTGCAGGTGCTGCCGGGGCTGTACCTCAACGGGAACCTCACGCTGGGCGAGAACGTGGCCGATATCGGCGGTCTGCACAGCGCGTTCGTGGCCTACTCGGACTACGTGGCGTCGCTCCCGCAGCCGCCCCCGGCGGTGATCCCGGGCATCAACGACAAGCAGCTCTTCTTCATCGCCTACGCCATCTCCTGGTCTCGTTCTCTTCTTCTTCTTCCTTGACCTCTTCCAGGAGCTCGAGCTGACCCTTTAGAGGCGTGTGTGTGTCTTGTTGCGTGCGGACAGGTGCGAGATCGACACGCCGCAGGCGCTGACGCGGCAGGTCAAGTCCAACCCGCACTCGCCCGCCAAGTTCCGCGTGAACGGGCCGCTCTCGCAGCTGCCGGCCTTTGCCGAGGCCTTCCGCTGCCCGGCCTCGGCCCCGCTCAACCCGCCCCAGCGCTGCAACGTGTGGTGATGTGAAGTCCTGCTCCTGCCCCACCCCCAACAAGAAGTTTATTCGAGAGGAGAGATCTTGTCAAAGAATAAATAATAAATAAATGCAAATAAAAAACAAAAACACAAAACTGGCCAGAAAATACAGCACACCGCGGCCTCGCACAGACATGGCAGAACACAAAGAACAGAGCTTGCCTCATGGTACTATGAGGAGCCCTTATGTGTGCATCTCGAAACGAAGCATTTCTGACAGATTACTTTGAACCCGCGACGTAGAGGACGGTGGTGCCGATTTCAACTTGGAAGCCTTTGCTCAGATGCTGAAGACGCGTGCACTGGGAAGGAAGGTGGAGTACCGTGCTCGAGTGGCCAGCACCATGGACTTGGGCGCCCAGCTGCTGGCCACCGGGGCGCCCCACGGCACCCTTGTGCTGGCTGAGGAGCAGGCCGTGCCGCAGGCGCGCAAGCAGGGCCGCACATGGAGCAGCTCGCCTCGTGGCAACCTCTACGTTTCGCTGCTCCTACGCACCGGCCACTTGTGCTGGTAAGACGTCTTTGGCCTCACGCTTGGTGGCGACTACACGACGACTCATGACGATGATGGATCCATACGTGCGCTGCCAGGTACGGCCTGCAGGCGTCTGCCGTCGCTGTGGTGCGTGCCTGCGTCGACGCGGGGGTGGCCGACGCCCGGGTCAAGTGGCCCAACGACGTGTGGATCGGGAACAAGAAGGTGAGCGGCATGATCATGCGCACGGAGAAGGAGCTCGACGTCGACGCCTGGCGAGCGCAGATCGGCATCGGCATCAACGTCAACGAGGACATGGCGGCCAACCCCGAGGTGGCCCGCCTGGCCGTGAGCGTGAGCCAGGCCCTCGGCGGGCTGTGGGTGAGCCGCGAGCGCTTCCTGGCGCGCTACCTGGGCGAGCTCGAGGCGCTGCTCGACCTGGAGGACCCCAAGGCCGTGCTGGCCGCGTACCGCGAGCACAGCCTCCTGCGGGCGGGCACCGAGGTGATCGTCCACGAGAACGGCGTCGAACGCGAGGGCTATCCGGCCGTGGTCCAGGCCCTCGCCGACGACTTCCGGCTGGTCGTCACCCGCGGCGCCGAGACCGTTACCCTCTCGGCCGAGGAGGTCTCCGTCAGGCCCCAGCCGACGAGCACGACCACGTCCTCATGAATGGAGGGACCTCACGTTTTCCCAACAAGAAGACTCAAACTTTGTGTGCTTGTGTGTTGTGCCTGGCACTCTGCTAATTGTGCGGCGAACAAGAACCCCTTTTCACATGTTGTTGGCTTCATTTTTGGACCCGCACACAAGCACAAGAAGAACACATGAACCGCCTCCACGAGGAAGAAGAAGAAGAAGAAGATGGGCAAGAGCTGAGTGAGCTGGGCGGTGGTGGCCCTTCCAAACGCGATGACACAAGAACGAAGAAAGACGCGGAGGAGGAGGTTGCGGACGGAGTCGTTGTGGAGCCCAAGCTGCAGCTGCAGTTGAAGAAGCGGCTGCTCAACAAAACCAACGCCACCGTGTGCCTCCTGTGGCACGTCATCCCGGTGATTGTCATGGTCTACGCCTTCTTGTACATAGGTTCGGTCATCCCCCCCCCCCGCAAGGGTGTTGAGCAAGCTGACCGGCCGCACTGTGGACACCACCTGCACGAAAGGCGCCCTGTGGAACCCGTCGAGCAACACCAGCAACCTGCAGATCCTCATCCTCAACGCCGACACGGGCTTCAACTTCAGCTCCCCCGCTTTTGCGGGCTCCGGGCTTGTCGACAACGCCACCCTGGCCCTGCTCGAGGGCCTCCCCGTCAGTGCGCCCCCCCCCCCAATGAGCCAACAACCCACAACACCAGCAACACGCCATCGTTATGATGGTGATGGTCGTGAGGATGAAGATGGTCAAGTCTCAAGCTCGTGTCGCGCGGGACAGTCTCGGCGGGAGCGCTGCTGCAGCAGGAGCTGCTGACCAACCCGGCGACGGCCAACATCTTGGACTGGAAGGTGGAGAGCCCGAGCCTGGTCGACCGGGCGCGGCTCGTCGACTGCATCGAGCACGGCTGCGCGTGGGGCGCGCTCTACTTCCCGCCCGACTTCTCCTCCACCATGTTTGCCGCCTTTGGTGCCGACGGGATCAACGTCTCCTCCCTCGCCCGCTCCATCTTCTTCGCCTCTGGCTGTACGTACGCTTCCTCTTCCTCTTCCTCGTCATCATCATCATCAACATCTTCCTTCATTTATCGCAGCCTATGAGCCCTACTCGAACCCGGTCGACTTCATCTACGACGAGGGCCGCAACTACGTGCGTCTTGCCCGAGTCAGATGATCGAATGATGCCACGTTATTATTGATCTTCTTCTGGGCAGGCGACGTTGAGCATCGTCCTCAAGATCATGAACGCCATCATCGCGTCCATGTCGTCGGGCATCTCCGAGAAGCTGCTCACCTCGGCCCTGAGTCCCATCCTGGTCCGTGCCGCCTTGTCCTCCCTTCCCCCCCTTCGTGGTCTCCCGACCTTCTGGCTGACGTCAGAGGAGGAACGACGGTCGACGGCAGCTGAACTACGTCAACCCGGCCTTCCTCCTCGACCCGGTGTCGATGAAGCAGGTCAACCTCCACCCGGTCACCATCTACGGCCTCAACTTTGCCTCCTACGTCAGCTTCGTGCTCGCCTGGATCGGTCCGCCCCCTCCTGTTGCCTCCCGGATGGCTGGCCCGAGCTCGGCTCATGCGTTGAGGGCGGGGGGGGGAGTCTATGCAGGCGCCATGATGACTGTCTCGGCCGTCTACGGGGCCACCGCCCCGCAGGAG
The DNA here is from genome assembly GCA_002179805.1 of Acanthamoeba lenticulata. Taxonomy (NCBI): domain Eukaryota; phylum Discosea; order Longamoebia; family Acanthamoebidae; genus Acanthamoeba; species Acanthamoeba lenticulata. Next base: position 8,870 of record NAVB01001025.1, on the reverse strand, counting down.
CCGGCCAAGATCGCGATGGACCTGGCCATCGTCCGACACATTCCGGGTGTCAAGAATGTACACATTCTTTGCGTGCCACGTGAGGCGTAGGGGCGGCTGATCGTCTCGTGACTTGTTTTGGGGTGAGCAGCTCAAAACGCGGCAGCAATTCATGGTAGTGGCCCTGTGGAACCACCTCCTGCGCGCCCTGGCCGCCATGATGTTCGCCTTCACCCAGTCCTTCCTCATCACGAGCGTCATCGCCATCGTCGCCGGTACGCTTTTCCCCTCTCTTTTCTCTTTTCTTTTTCCTCCGCTCTTTTCCCGCAGCTGCAGCTGAGCCCGCGGCCGCCATCAGACGACGCGACGGACAATGTGTTCTACCACGGGTTCATGGCCTACTGGATGTGGCTCTTCTACGCCAGCATCTGCTTCATCTTCATCAACGCCACGCTGGCGGCCCTGCTCGGCATAACGGCCTTCCAGCTGGCGGGCACCTTCTTCCTCATCCTGCAGCTCACCTCAAGCGCCGCCTTCATGAGCGAGTACCTCATGAACAGGTACCTGCCCCCCCCCACCCGCGCCCTTTTCGAAAGCCATTGCGCGCGTCTAATGCCCATTGCCACACGCACACGCGCACATGCGCACACGCGCGCGTTCGAACCAGGTTCTACCTGATCGGCCACGGCCTGCCATTTTACTACGCGGTTCGCGGGGCCCGCACCATCCTCTTCGGGTCCCTGTCCAGCAAGATGGTCTGAACCCGCCATCGTCACCCCTATCATCGTCATGGCCGTGGTCCTCACGTGGGCTCTCTCTCTTTTCTTGTTGCTGCTCTTGCAGGAGGAGAACGGGCTGGTGATATTCGGGTGGGCGCTCGGGTGTCTGCTGGCCAGCACGTTGCTGTCCCTGCTACGCATGGAGAAGCGATGGCTCCGGTGGCAGCAGAACGAGCACGTGGGCCATGTGCTGCAGTCGACCGTCGGTTCCAATGCCACCACGTATGTGGTGCCTTCTGCGTGACCATGTACCCTCTTCTTTGTGTGTCAGACAAAAGTGCCGCAGCACCAGCGGCCAGTTCAAGAGCAACGCTGTTCAACCGGCCGTACCAAACGCGAGTTTACCAACAAATTTTTCTTTTTCTTTTTCAATAAGAATTATTCAATTGATTTAAATCGTGAAACAACATGGACGTCACATTCGACATAGAGCAGCTCATTAGCGATCTTAATCTGGAGCGCGTGGGGCGCGGTGCGTTTCTTTCGAGCTCCTCTTTTTGTCCCCAGACCAACACAGGATTCTGATGAGAATGGTCTCTAGGGAGGGGTAAGCTGGAGGCGCCCATGATGGGGGTGGGCTCGGCGTTCGGCCGGCAGCCGACGTGGACGCAAATGAAGGAGCGCGTGCGCCTGGGCCTCATCACACCCACTGCGGTCCTCATGTCATCCGTGTCCATGCCCAGCACGCCCGCTGGTGGTGGCGACCCCTCCACAGGCACCTACACGCCCAGCCAGGTACGGGCTTTCACTATTTTATTTTAAAACATTTTTATATTTTTATATTTTATTTTTATATGTACATATAAAAATAAATTTAATTAATACTCTGCTTTGGGTGGTCCAGGGCGGCACGGGCGTGGTGCGCGAGAACGGGTTCGTGGTGCAGTCGCCCTTCTTCGACGTGTGCCCCAACTGCGCCTCGACCGACGTCTCGGCCAACCGCGCCCGAGGCTTTGCTCGGTACGCGTACCACAAAGATGATCGTGCGCCCATTTCCTTTTGCTTTCAGACCACCCCAACACACGCATGACGTGCCTCCATGTTCGTGTGACGCGACCCAGGTGCGAGAAATGCTTCTACACGGTGGACCCCACCAACCGGCCCAGCCGCAAGGAGATCGAGATGCTCACGCAGGGCAAGCAGCAGGGCGAGGTCCGCCCCCATCCTCTCCTCAGGCCACATCGGGGCGGGCGGGGGCTGATTGAGGGGGGGGGATGATGGGTGGGCATGGACACCTCACGACAGACGTACGTGGGGACGAAGCCCCTGCCCCAGCTGCTGCAGACCACCGTCGCCCACAACGCCAAGATCCTCGCCAGCGGTGGTGGTGCGTGGAGCCCCCCCCCCTCTCTTTCATCACCGCCATCGTTATCATCATCGTCGTCGTCATGATGATGGTGTCGCCAACAAGGTGACTGACGCGAGTGGTGGTGGTATGTTGGTGGGGGGGGGGGCGGAGTGCAGCGCAAACGGAGATGATGTACGAGCTCTTCCACGCGTGCCAGCACAACGACATCCGGAAGATGAACGAGCTCCTGGACCGCGGCATCGACGTCAACTGCGTCGACTTTGACACCGGCACGCCATTCCTCTCTCTCTCTCTCTCTTTCTCTTGATGATGACGACGGTGACGATGATGAGGATGATGTGGAGGAGCTGACGGTCGAGGTTGGTGGTCGGTGGTGGGCAGGATCGACGCCGCTGCACTGGGCGTGCGCCAAGTCGCAGCAGCACGCCATCCGGCTGCTCGTGGAGCGGGGCGCCAACGTCAACGCGCAGAACAAGCGGGGCGCCACGCCGCTCCACTCGCTCATCCTCAACCGCATCGAGCCCCTCGCCTTCTGGCTCATCCGCAAGGGTTGCCCCCCTCCCCCCCTTTCCATTGGCTGCCTTTTTCTCTTTCTTTTTCTCTTTTTCTCTTTGGGCTGGTGGTGCGCTGACGCTCGAGTGGGCCAACTCGCAGGTGCGGACATCATGCTGACGGACAACGAGGGCCAGACGGCTGTCGACCTGGCCCTCCCCTGGACCCAGCAGGAGATGAAGGAGATCTTTGCCGAGGTCAAGGCCGGCAAGGTCACCCGTACGCTCGCCTTCATCCTCATCATGAATGGATGGATGGATAGATGGATGGACACCTCATCATGACCTCCAAATTCGCTGGTCCGGACAGAGACCAACGAACCGGCGCCGCGCGTGATCCCGGCCGAGAAGCGACCAGAGACGCTGCCGGCCCGGCCGGAGCCCACCAGCGTCATGGAGCGCGTGCGTGCCCCCCCCCCGCCCCTTCTTGGGTGGGCCTTGGGGCTATTCACCACCACCACCACCACCATCGTGATAATAACAACGACGGCGATGATGATGATGGTGGTGGAGGAGTGCAGGAGGTGATGAAGATCTTCCTGAAGAACGAGGCCTACAAGAGCCTCATCGTCACGTCGGACACGACGGCCAAGCAGATCTGCGACCAGATGGCCGAGAAGCTCAACCTGGGCCGCGACTTTGGCAAGTACTTTGACGTCACCGAACGCGTCAAGCGCGGCGAGCAGTACATGGGTCCGTCCCCCTTCCCCCCCCCTCCCTTGTCTCCTTTTTCTTTTTATTCGTATTATTATTATGATTGAATCATGTGAGGCCTCACCCGCGAACGCACGCACACACACAGAGCGGCGCCTGGACGGCAACGCCAACATCTTCGAGCTCAAGTCCAAGTGGCCGCTCATCTTTGGCGACTCGGGCAACGAGACCTCCCTCCACTGCCGGTACGAGGCGCGCCGCTCTCTCTCTCTCTCTCTCTCTTTCTCTTGCTCGAGAAGTCTTTGGTGACGCTCACATGTGGGCACACACGCGCGCGTGCGGGGCGACGTCGACGTGCACGACCGCAGGTTCATTGTCACCGTCAAGCGCGGGTGCCCCGCAAGCGTGCAGGAGAAGTTCCGGGAGGCCATCTACGGTGGCGGCGCCTCTGCCTCGTGAGAGGAGAGCGGCGTGCCATGTGGCGCTCATGATATACGATAGGAAGGGGGCACAACGATGATGATGTTAACAACAGTAGAACAACAAGAACAAGAACAACAAGAACGACTCAACTACAACGTGCATTACGATGGACATGGCGAGGGACTCGCCGTTGAGAGAGCGGCCCTATACTCACGGCCGCCACAAGAGCATAGACGGCACACAGGGGTTGGCTGGCGCTGAAGTTGACCGGGAACGGTGGTCGCGTCCGAGGGTGTAGCCCACAAGTAGTCGTCAAAAAAGGCGGTGAGGAGCGAGGTGCGCTCCATCACGCCCGCGCGCCCGGGAGTATGGGCCGTGCTGGCTTCGGGCAAGAAGCCGGCCATTTGGCGACCCCACCTTTCTGCATCTGCGTGGAGTAGAGCCCTGCTTGGCCGCTCAAACAAGAACCGGTAACCAAGCAACTTGCTGAATCAAAATTTTTGAAATGGCAGGATTGGTTGTCAAGCACGTGCCCGGATCGCTAACAACAAGCAGCGCACCAAGCGAAGAAGCCCTGTTCATCCTCTTCCCGCCAGAGGTGCCCCGTTTTTGTGGCAACTTTGAATTCAGCTTGTTCAGGTCCTTTCCCCGCCCCCTTCCTTCGCTCTTTGTCGCCGTTGCCAAGTCCGACGGGAGCAGCTCCTGACTTGGTCGGTTCCCCCCCCCCCTTCGTTCCCTGCGCCCAACCACAGACTCTGCCCCGCCCTTCAGAAGAAGCAACAACAGGAGAAAAGCCTGAGGCTGTGGCTTGAGCAGAAGAAGGAAAGAAGAAGAGCGAAGAAGAAGAAGAAGAAGGAGAGAAAGACGGGAGACAAGGGAGCGCACGCGTGTAGAGGAGATGGGGAACTTGCCTGTGCGTGAGGGCGCCCCAGGAACCCCCGTTGGGACTCCCAACCGGCTCCAGGGGCGGAGGAACTCGTCGATGCGGCAGCTGCAGTGCTTGCGCCGCAACTCGACCGGGGGCACCGCCCGCAAGGGCTCGCTCCCAGCACAACAGCAGCAACAACTGGAAGCCTCGGCCACATTCATCACCAACGAGCCGCCAGCGGGCCTGGCGGGCCTCTACGACGAGTCGTCCATTCCGCCGCCTCCCCCGCCGCGGCCCATGCGCGAGATCCTCCGGAGCTACGTCTCCAACCACCCCGACCCGCGCTCCCTCTTCTCCGATCTCGTACGCGGCCTTTTCCATCTCTTTCGCTTTTTGCTCGTCGCACTCAAGTTATCTTGACTTGGGCCCGGTTTGAGATCGGGTATCTAAACTCCTCCGTTGTTCTCCTCTTTTGACCAGGCCAAAGTCGGGGAGGGCGCATCCGGGGCGGTCTATCGTGCGGTCGACCTCCGCTCCGGCTTGCTCGTACGCGCCCGCAGTGGCTCCGCCCCGTTTGACGGGCCAGCCAAACACTAAAGAGCCACACACGCACACGCACACATGCAGGTGGCGATCAAGCAGATGGTGATGGAGAACCAGGCGCTCCCTGACGTGCTGCTCTCTGAGATAGAGGTCCGCTACGCACACGTGTTTCACGCGTCACCACACGACCGCGCGTGTGCTCTTATCTCATACACATATGCACGCGCGCGCACATATGTGGCAGGTGATGGCCGACGGGCAGGGCTGCCCCAACAGCGTGCAGCTGCTCGATGCCTTCATGGTGCCGGGCGCCGGCGCGTGGGAGAAGGACCAGCTGTGGGTCATCATGGAGTACATGAGCGGCGGCAGCCTGGGCGACCTCCTCCGCCGCGTGCGGACCCTCCCGGAGCGCCAGGTCGCCTTCGTCATCCGCGGCATCGTCCAGGGCCTCGCCCACTTCCACACCATCCGTGCGCCATCGCTTCCCCTGAATTACTACTTGTGCCTCACCTCACCACCATGATGGTTGGTTCATTGACGACAGCTCGACCGGTGGTGCATCGGGACATCAAGCCCGATAACATCCTCTTGGGCTCCGACGGAGCCATCAAGATCAGTACGCGCGTCTTCTTCTGAAGAATGTGTGTCACACACACACACATTCACGTGTATGGCACACGCGTGGGGGGATTGATTTGGGGAACTGATTCGGGGGGGGGGGGATCGAAGTCGACTTTGGGTTTTGCGCGCGGTTGGGAGAGGGCCGATCGTGCGAGGACCAGGTGGGCACCACCCACTGGATGGCCCCCGAAGTCATCAAGAGTGCGCCTTCCTTGTCCCAAATACGTTTGTCTGTCATTAATCATATAATTGTGGATTGTTTTCTGGGGCGAAACAGCCAAAGGCGCCTACGACTGCAAGGCCGACGTCTGGAGGTGCGTCAGGCCCATTCATTAGACTTCAGTTTGCTCCGGGAGAGGTGGAGGGGGAGGGACTGAGGGTCATCCGTGATTCAATGCGCCACAGCATGGGCATCACGGCCGTGGAGATGTTCGAAGGAGAGCCTCCCTACGCCGACCAGACGCCCTCCCGGGTAGGCTTCCAACTTTCTTATCATCTGCAGTCACCTCGCGAACTCAACATTTCTTTTTTACGCGTCCCCTCTACAGGCGCAGTTCCTGATCGCGGCCAAGGGCCGACCGCCATTCAAGCAGCCACACGCCATGTCCCCCGAGTTTCGCGACTTTATTGAGCGGTGCACCGCCCTCGACCCCGCCCAACGCCCCTCAGCCACGGAGCTTCTCGAGGTGCGTGCCCCCAAAATCCCAATGGCCTTCCTTTGTGTGGGCCTTTCCCTGACGTCCAAGGGGACGACACATCCCTTTGGGGAGAGCAGCATCCATTCCTGGCGCGAGCATGTGAGCCCGAGGAGCTGGTCGCTGTGCTCCAGCGATGACCTGGTGGTGCTCATGCCGCACTTTGGCCGCTCTCTGCTATTCCCCTCCCCCCCCCTCATCTCTTTTCTCTCAAACGCACACAAATGTAACAATCACATACGAGCACCTGTCGCCGGGCTAGGGAGGGCGCTTCTCCCCTGACACAGAGAAAGGAAGGTCGATATGGGCACATGATGGTGAAGACACTCATTTTATTGTTGGTTACAAGCGGCGGCTTCTCCTACTGGCCGGAGGCGGGCGCGGGCCCGCGAGGCGAGAGGGCCAGAGAGGGGAAGTGCGCGGGCGAGTACGACCCGCCGCCCTGCTGATTGCTGCTGCTGCTGCTGCCGCCGCCCGGCGAGGACGACCGCGGGATGGACGCCAGCGAGCCGTACGACGGCGATGGCGAGAGGGACTGCCCTAACGACAACGACGGGTCGCGGGGCGAGGTGGGCGCCGCGTCGGGGTCATCGATGCCCAGCAGCTGCAGGTAGAGGGGCGCCTTCTGCTCGAGCAGCTCCTGGTGGGAGCCCTGGTGCACGAGCTCCCCCATGTGCATCACGTAGATCTTGTGCACTCCTGCCCCTCCCCCAAAGGCCATCAGCATCATCCTCGCCATCTTATCACCACCACTATCATCATTCATCATCCGTCACATGAAGCAGCCACCGGACGCACCCTCGATGGAAACCATGTCGTGGGAGATGAAGATGAGGGTCATGTTCCACTTCTTGACGAAGCGGGTGAGGGCCGGCATGACCATCCCGCGCTTCTTGTAGGCGTCCATCTGGCCCAGGGCCTCGTCCAGGATCACGATCTTGGCCTGCGTCTTCACGAACACGCGCGCTAACGCGATGCTCTGCGCGGAGGCACGGAGCCCAGGACACGTCTGGTGAGGCCGAGGCCGCGAGCAGGGCCACGAGGCGCGCAAAGCAAGAGGTCATCTGGCGGGGACGGACGGACCTGGGCAAAGCCGCCGCTGATGTTGTTGCCGCGGGCGGTGACCTTCATGTCGAGGATGGCGGCCTCGCTCATGGACTTGACGCCGTTGCGGCCGTCCCACGCGAACTGGTCGTCCTTGATGGTGACGCTCTTCTTCTTTTTCTTCTTGTTGCGCTTGGCGCTGCTGCTCCCGTGGTAGTCCGTCTCGGCCTCCCACACAAAATTGACCGCCCGGTGGAGGAGGCTCTCCGCGGGCGAGCTCTCCTCCGCCCCGTCCTCCTCGTGCTCGTGCTCGTCCTCGACGCCGTGCGCGTTGCCGCCCGCCTCCTCGTGAGGGTGCGCCTCCTCATGCTCGTGGCCCATGATGATGCCCGCCATCTCCTCGTCGTCATCCTCCTCGAGCCCCCGCGGCGACGTCGGCGGCGAGCCCACCGAAGACGACGAGCCCCCGCTCTCGCCCAGCTGCTGCTGTTGCTGCTATTCCGCCAATGGGCGCCACCCACGTCAGCACCAGGGCAAGGGGGGGGCGAGAGGAGGTCAAGGAGGGCCTTACGGGGAGGGGCAGTTGGGCGATGGTGGCCGAGCGGCCCAGCACGGTGCCCGTACGCGGACGCCGCACCGGCGGCGGCAGCGACGACAATCCGGTGCCGGGCTTGGCCGAGCGGCCCGCCTCTGCGCTGCTGCCGTTGGCATGGTCGTGGCCGTTGCTGGTGACCTCGCTCAGGGCGGGGGCCGGTGAGGAGGAGGAAGAGGACGACGGCGTGGAGGAAGGAGACGAAGAGGGTGAAGAAGCGATGGTGATGGACGACGACGAGGGGGAGGAAGAGTCCACCGAGGCCGAGGCCGAAGAGGAGGAAGAGAGCGGGGGCGGCAGCGGAGAGTCCACGGAAGCGGCGCGCGACTCCCTCTGGCGTCGGGCGATGTCGTTCATGGAGACCGTCCGCCGGAGGCCCGCCGCCAGCCCAGACTCGGGGACCGGGGCGGCCCCGTAGGCAAACACGCCCGCCATCTCCGCCGCCTCGTAGACTGCCACCAAAGGCGCCAGCAGCAGCAGCAGCATCATTGTCGACGTCAGTCGCGGGTTCGCGCAAGGCACACAAACAGACGAAGAGGAGAAGGGGGGGGTGAAGAGGAGGAGGAGGAACTTTGCTCTTCGGTGGCGTTGGGGTTGCCGATGCGGATGTTGTCGCGGATGGTGCCCGGGAAGAGGAACGGCTTCTGCGAGAGGTACGAGATGTAGTCCCGGAGCGAGATCCTCGAGATCCGCGCGTACGGTACCCCGTTCAGCGTCAGCGACCTTTAGTTGTTGTGGTTGTTGTTGTTGGTGTTATACACCACCGCCCCCATCACGTGTCAGACAAAGGAACAGGAAGAGCGGAGATTGGA
>NAVB01001023.1:0-13506 GCA_002179805.1 Acanthamoeba lenticulata | reverse complement strand
GTCCTCGTGCTCCGTCTCACCTATGATGGTTGGCGACTGTTCCAATCTCAGGTCGATTCGGATGAGTACCGGCGCATGCTGAGCGACCTGATCGATATCCGCACCAAGACGCTGGCTATTCTCGCGCTCTCGCTTCACGACTACTACAAGCACCGCAGAATTGTACGCGCACTCTTCGCCCTCCCCTTCCCCACCTCGTCCAGGTTCTGGAGGTGGGAGGCTTATGCTCACACGGCGCTGGGCCTGGGCGTGCAAGGTCACGATTCGATGGTTCGACCCGTCGAACGAGTACGATCTCGACATCCATGCCTACCGGGACGAGATCCTCGACTGCCTCAAGTGCTACGTGAGACACGCCGACATCCTCAACCTCATGCGAAAGCTCAACAAGAACTCGACTGCCGACATCGGTCTCAACTTTGCCCTCCAGCTCGTGCAAGATGTCGGCTCGCCCGACTTTAGCATGCCCGACGTACGTGTCCTGCCCAGCCTCGTCATCACCACCACTCTTCATTTCTTAGACTTACCCCTGCCCTTCCCTCTGCGGGGCGCACAGGAGCCCATCGTGTCCCAGGAGGAGCTCATGACCGCCGTGCTCCTCCAGGGGCTCGAGATCCGAGGGTACTTCCCCTTCTCTTCTTCTTCAAAGCTGTTCGCTGTGCTCCGCGCCGCTCACACGGGTATTGTGGCATGTTTGTTGGCGGACACCAGCTACCTGACGACCGACCGACAAATGACGATACTGGGCAAGGCCCTCTCGTTGGTCGAGAGCAAGTACGAGGAGGAGATGTTCATCCTGCTGGAGCTCATCGCGACTTCCCACCTCCACCCGATCCCGCTTCACACCCAGCCCCGGAGGCCGATCTTGGGTGCGTCTCTCTTCCCCTTCATCGCTGGCTCAGCTTTCTCTGCTGACAACGGGCCAACAAACAGAGGCCAGCTCGCCCTACGCCAAGGAGATCACACTCATCTCGCGCGTGGTGAGCCTGCTTTCCATGACCTACCACCCGGTACCGTGTGGCCTTGTTTCTTCGCGAAGAGCGACTTTGATGGCGTGACGAAGGCCTCACGATGGTCGATCGTTCATTTGTGCAGGACAAGCCGTGGTCAGGCCCGATCGATCACGAGCTGATGGGATTCAACTCCATCGTCAAGGCTCTGCTGCGCTCGCTGCGAAACATGTCCGAGATCCTGTACACGCACGCCGTCATCAGCCACAAGGCGCGCCTCTCGCCCGAGGACTACATCAACACCTCCTTCAAGTACCCTGCTGCCCCGCCTCGCCTTATTCGCCTTCTCTTTGTTGCTTATGCCAAGTAACAACGTTGCCATTGTGGCGCGCCATGTGCAGGCTGCCCTTCCTTAGGGAGAGCAGCACGGCGATGGGCGTCGTGATCAAGTACTACCTGCTGGGCGACGACATGCCGGCCCTGATGTCCAAGTTCCCGGCGTGCCGGGACATTGGGAGCGACCTCACCAACGCGTTCGCCTTCTGGGACCAGGTGATGAAGGTGATGGTCTTCCTGCGCGACGAGCAGTACCTCGCTCCGGAGCTCTTTGCCGAGTTTGCTTCGGCCGACCGACTGCTCCACGGTGGCCAATGATGATGCAGCCCCCTCCGCTTGCTGCCTCTGCTGGGCCTGGCGTCGTCGTGTGCTTTCGCTTGGTGAAGCCCCAAATGCATTGCCCCTTTGCCGCCCTGTTCGCTTTGTTTTATTTATTTTATTTTTTGTCTTTGATTTTCAAAATAGTTCGCTTATTGTCCTCTTTTTATTGTTGAGAAATTGCTGCCAACTGAGATACACACAACACGAGCATGTCGAGTAGTAACCAGAGGAGGAGGCGGCGTCACAAGGCGAAAGCTGCCAGCGCAACAGGTAGCAGCGGCAACATGTTTGCAGCACTGCAGAATGAAGAAAGTGTGGCAGAAGCCGAGTCGTTGGGCGTCAAGCCCAAGACCAAAAGCAAGAAGAGGCGTAGAGACAACGACTACCGCAGCGTGGTGGAGGACAACCGTAAGAAGATTGAACAATTTGCTTCTTCCACTCCCAAGGCCGAGAAAGGGGGCAGCAGCGAGCAGCTCGTGCTCGGGGGTGGGCTGAACGCACTCGAGAAGCGGCTGCTTGCCGCCTACGCGAGGGAGCTCGGACTCGACGCGGTCGAAGGCGGCCCGCCAAAGCACACTCTGCGCATCACACGGCCGGCTGACTGGGCCCAGAAGCGAGCCGAGCGTGACGAAGAGGAGAGGAAAGCGCGCAAGGCGCGCGGAGGCAAGCCCAAGCCCTTCACCGCGGCCACGCTGCCCGTCGCGCTGCGCAACAGGTGCTCTTCTTTCTCCCTCTTTATGCGACAGTCCAATCATGAACGTTTATGCACCACAGGTTCTGCATCGATTTTGCGGTACCGATGCCGGTGTTGGAGTCGCCCTACTTCGAGTACTTTTGCGCTCTCTACGAACCCGTGCTGCTCTCGCAGACCAACCTCCGTCTCTTCCTCGAGGCTGTGAACTCGCAAGGTATTGCGCCGCCCGCTCAGCCCAGGAACAGCTCATTGGGCTCACTGTACACAGGAAGCGTGGCAAAGTGGAAGAACTACACGGCGGAGCTCGTGCAGCGCATCATCGATGATGTCACCGGCACTGAGGCCTATGCTGCCTTAGCGGCCGATCCTCTGTCTCAGTTCGACATCAAGGACGCAGAGCCCGAGCGGTACGTGGGTCGACCGATCTCGTTCGCCGCGATACGTCCCAGCTCACACGACCGCATCGCATTTGCCATCAGCGCGGCCACGGAGAACCTGTACATACCCGAGAACTCGAACAAGTACTACGTGTCCCTTGACTTCACCTCGGCCAACTTCAATTCGCTTCGCTACTATGATCCTCGTCTGGTGTTCAACACCTCGGTAGGAGTCATCCCATCACCTCTTGCCTGATGGTGGCGCTTACACCAACAACACAAATGCTGTGGTCGAATCAGAACTGGGCCGAGTTCCTGAGCCGATACACGAGCTACGAGGCACTTCTGAACAGCAAGCGATTTCGAGCGTCGGTCATGGGCAGGATAAACCATCAGGCCCAAGCCAAAATCTATCACGCGCTCAACCATCGGATCTATCGCCTGCTGCTGGAGCATGATGTGATCAGCGCAGATCAGGTGCGCCTAGAGCCCTTTATGTTACCACAGGGGCACTGTTTCGTTGGAGCTTAGACCTGCGTGATGTGACAGGTTGCATGCAAGTACACGGACGAGATTGTACTCACAACGACCAAGAGGGACTGGCAGACTCTGATCGCCAAACTCAAGCACTTCCTCTCAGAGCACGTCAGCGATATCGACTTCGTCAGAGTTGAGGCGTTTCGGCTGGTGCGGCTCGGGCCGAAGAAGGACAACGAGACGCACATGTTCGTGAAGGAGTTTATCAACTCCACCAGCAGCACCGAGGAAGAGGGTGGCGCAACTGCGCAAGCGCCAGCCGCTGTGGCGTTCAAGTGCGTGCTCTCGCGCAAGTTCGCGCAGTCTTTCAAGACCTACTTCGGGCAGGAGATCAATGAGATGGACCGAACCTACGTTGACTACGAGGGCCGGTTTCACGTCATGCCAGCCGATGAGCTCTGGCGTTCTTCCACCACCTAGAAGAAAAATGAGAAGAACAAACAAGACATCGCCAATGTTCCCATGAGTTCCTAAAGAGTAGTCAAGCCGCCGAGGTTTGGCGATCAGGCGCTTGGCTGTGATTGCTTTTGTGGAGGGGTTGGGCGCGTGCATGCCGCAGCGCCGCGCTGCAGGAAGGCATGGAGGGCGACAGCTGCTTGGCGCTGCAGCTCGCTCTCTGGCAGAGCCTCCTCCAAATTCGTGTAGTTGGACCTGGGCCCGCCGCCATAGCGAGACCCAATCGAGTCGAGTGAGCCAGAACTGGTGATACGTGGCAGCTTGGGAGGGGCTGGAGGGAAGGACGAGGGCGTCGCACCGGTTGGCGTTCAAAGTGGCAATGCAGCTCACGGCCAAACTCAGCGGTCGGGGGCGACCTACACACACAAGTCATACATGTGCCATCTCGGTTGTCAGCGGCACGCTATGATTGGTTGTGGCGGTCTGTGGGCCTTGCATGCAAACCTAAGCTTTCAAAATGGCCGGAGGCGGATGGCCGCGTGGAGGCTTCCTTTGGTTGACGTCGTTGTCGTCTTGCCCAGCCGCCGGCGCTATGCGCTCGCGCCACATGCCAATGGAGCCGAGCCCCGCTGCCTAACAGGATCGCTGCCGCCTGCTCATTGCCTGCGCTCATAGCCCACCTTTAATCAAGCACGTTGCGACCGAAAGGGACGATCTCGCGGTACCAGCGATGAGAGCGACCTGGAGCGCGGTCAGGCCATCGTCATTGCGCACATTGAGCAATCGTCGACACGTTTCGTCATCACAGTGTTGCCTTAGGTTGTCCAGGGCGGCCAGCAAGACCTCGCGGCAACCCAACTCCTGTGTTCACAGTTGAAGTCGGATGGACGGTGGTGAGGTTGTGCAAGCCATCATGCCATAGCCACGATCATTAAACAAACAAACGAACCTTGGAGGCCAAGTGAAGAAGACCGTTGTGGTGCTTGTCCCGACTCTGGACAATGACAGGCTGCGCGCGCATCGCCTCGATTACTGGTCGGTGCAACTGATTAGCTTTTAAGCAAAGAACCACCAAAGGTTGTCATGTGCTCGAACCATACGCCGCATGGGCTGGGCTGATACGCTCTGTAAACTCGCTCTTGAGCTGACGCACGACTGACTGCACCTTGCCGTGGGCCAGCTGCAGAGATGACGTATTGCGGAGCAGTTAAAAGTGCTGGTCATCCAACGGTGTCTGTGCTGGTGAATCGTGGTACGTACCAAGACGGCACCATCGAGGAGGAGAACGCGCCCAAGCTGTGGAAACTTCGTATGCTCCTCCACCACCACTGGCTTGAGCGGGCGCAACCGCACTAGTGCCACTGTCGGAGCATGAGTCCCAAGGAGGGGCGTGTGCGTATGTGCGTGTGCCCGGAACATATCAGGTGAGAGAGAAGTAGTACCTTGTCCGATATCGACCTTCTCTTTGGCGACCCGACCTTCTGTGCCGTCAGTTGGTTGGCCGTCGGAGGTGAGATCCGCCGTCGCCGTGACTTCCACGACCTGGCGCGCCGTGCAGGGCAAGGTGAGGCTACTGGACTGCAAATATGAGGCATTTGATGTCCATACCAGGCATGCCACACGTGCATGGTATGCGCACATAACGAGAGTGTAGCCTACGCCAAAGGCCGTCTTGCTTGATTTGCCCTGCAGCAGATCGATCGTGAACGGCGAACCTTGTGGTTAAGTGACTGCGGTGACGGGCAATGTCTGGGGGCTCGAGTGTGCACCTTGGCGCGGGTATCCACTGCCACCACCTGGACGACCAGCTCCATGGCCGTAAGCTCCACAAGCGATGCGGCATACTCGTCGGCTGGCATGAGCATGACGCCTGTGTATCGTGGCCCACGCATCAGTCGTGCTTCAAGCACGTTCAAACAATGGAACGCAAAGAATGCACCGGGGGGAAAGGCAAAGTGCGATGGTCCATTGCGCAGGTTCACTCCGACCATCTCACCGGGCTTGCTCTCCTGCAGTGTTTCGTAAAACGTCTCGATCTCAAACGTCTTGAACCGGTGGAGAGACGCTTGATTGCTCTTGACGCGCCTCAAGTCGATCCACTTCCACCCAACGGGGTCGTTCGGACAGCACGCTAGCATGTCGCCCCTGTGTGTTCATCGTCAGTAAACGCGTCAGGAGAATTGATTGAAGTTAGAGGTCGTACTTTTTGAGTTGGCCGCTCAGTTGGCGTCCGCATATCACAACGCCAATCCCGCCTGGGCCAGTAGATGAGCACATACAAACACATACAACTCACGATGAATGTGGGAGCCACCAGAGCGGTCGTCCACGCGATGTGATTGTCGCATGGGAGGAGAACGCACAGCACTTGAGCTCGCAGGGCTTGAAGGAGGGTCTGCCCACCATCTGACCAGGCATACGGTTCTCCACTGATGCCGCGGTGCTCCTCCTCCCCAACACTCACGCCAACCACCGTGATGCCGGACCTGTGCACCATTGGCCGCCAGACAAGAAGCTCAGTACTGGTCCACATGCTCTGGCGAGGGGAGTGGAAGGTGTGTGTGTTACGGGTTGAATCGAAGCAATGGATGCTCAGTGAGCAGATTCATGACAAAACGCTTGGTTCGCTCAAATGCCTGTTGTTGCCCAAGCTCTCCTTCCATGGCTATGAGATCAAGCTTTGTCACGCACACCACAATGTCCTCCATCTCGAGTGCCCTGTGCTCGTCATGCATTAAATAATAAGAATGAATAATCGCACAAAAAAAGAGAGGAAAAATGGAAAGGCACTTGAGCACGATCGCTTGTGTCAAGAGGGCGCGTGCTACACCATTTGTTGAGTCCTCCACATCGACATCGGCAGCCACCACCAGCACAGCCGAGTCAGCCTGTGGATGGTGGTTAATAGGAAGAGAATCGCTGTCATGACGGGTTCTGTACCAGACAGGCGTTGCGGATGAAAGTGGCGAGCAGGTGAGGTCGTCCAGGCACACTCACTAGCGTGAAGCAAGTCTCATCATGATCAGCTTTCACCACCCTAGCATCACGCCATCAAACACAACACAGTTAGCCAGCGCAACAAGGATCGGTGCCACACCCTCCACAATTTACCCCAACTGGGGTCGTACCGCGCGTAGAGAGTGTGCCGCGCAACGAACTCATCTCTGGTGCGATCGATCAGGATGGTATTTGGATTTATGCAAAGGCTCTGTGCCAACGTTCGGGTGGTAGTGTTGGGATGCCCATTGGGGGAAAGCACAAGTTAGGAATTCTCCCAAGAAGAGTTCTCATTCCTATGAGTAATGAGAGGGGGGGGGGGAAGAGGAAAATGGGAGACCTTGGCGTAGGCGCGCTGTTGCGCAACATACTGCTCATTGCCAAGACCCTTCCCGCACAGACATTGGAGTACTGCCGACGCACCGTGGCCTGAAGGACCGACAACCACGACCTGCCACGCAAATCTGGTGAGGTCTTCTTTTTCTGACATTATTCTGTACGTACGGGTGAGGTGGTCGTCATGTGTTGTGGAGAAGGACGGTCCATGATGGAGGTGTTTGGAAGCCCAGTACAGCGCACTCGGACATAAGTTATGCCCCGATAAGCTCTTAGGGCGGACTTTTCTGTTGTGTCGGGCAACTAAAGGTACTGTAGCGGCATGAGTGCGATCTGCCAGATGCTGTTGTGGGCCGTTCTGCTAGGTAAGCCGACTGACGTCCTCAAAAACCTGTGCCACTCCTCTGGGTGCCAATCTCTGCCATTACCGGACCGGTTCCATTTCAACAAGGCCCTGAATTTTGACCGTTTTCTTCTTCGCATTTCCTAGCATACTTTGTGGAGAGGTGCAAGAAATGTCAAAGAAATAGAATAACAACGCTTCACATAAATACTTGTTCAATGAAGGGCCAGCGGGGTGTAGCGGTAGTGGTGGAGTCGTTGTTAAACCACAAAACGCACACCAAGCATGCAAACGCAGCCCCAAACCAAGGACGACCAACAAGATGAAAGCTTTTCAGCAAGCTTCATCTGTCCCCTGACGCAGGAGGTCATGCAGGACCCTGTGGTGGACACCGAGGGTAACTCCTACGAGCGCAATGCCATTGAAGCCTGGCTCAAGCAGCACGACACATCCCCAATCACTCGCTCCCGCCTCACGCTCGCCGACCTTGTCCCGAACCGTGCGCTAAAAGACGCCATTAACGAGAGGCGCCGCGAGCTCGGCCTGCCAGTCGTAGAGCAGAAGCAGCCCGAGGCCAAGCCCCAAGCAACACTCCAACCGCAGGGAACCGAGGGAGTGGTCGCGTTGCACGTCGAGGCGCGCAAGGCAGATGGCGCTGACGGCGAGAAGGGCGAACATGACGTATTGGTCTCCATCAGGCCGCCAGAGGGGACGACCCGTACGCCGTCGGACATCTGCTGCGTCATCGACATCTCGGGATCGATGGGCACTGAGGCGCGCATGAAGACAGCTACTGGCCGCGAGGAGCGGCACGGTCTATCGCTGCTCGACGTGGTCAAGCATGCAACCAACACGATCATCAGCTCCCTGCACCCCGAGGACCGGCTGGGCATTGTCGTCTACTCCACCACGGCCAGCACCCTGTGCGACCTGACCCCAATGACGCCCGAGGCCAAGGGCACTTTCAAGGCCCGTGTCGACGCCCTCACGCCCGATGACACAACCAATCTGTGGGATGGCCTCCACACCGGCCTCGAGATGCTACGCAAGCACGCCGAGGGCGGGCGACTGGCTACCGTGCTGCTGCTCACCGACGGCCTGCCCAACGTGTCCCCGCCGCGCGGTGAGCTGGCCATGCTCAAGCGCTATCGCGACCAGCATTCCGACCTATCGTGCACCATCTCCACCTTTGGCTTTGGCTACGACATCAACAGCGAGCTCCTGCGCGGCCTGGCCGTGGAGGGCGGCGGTCTGTACTCGTTCATTCCCGACAGCTCCTTCGTCGGCACGGCCTTTGTCAACACACTGAGCAACCAGCTCGTCACCATGGCCGCCAGCGCCCAGCTCTCCCTGGAGCCCGTCAATGGCGCACGCATCGTCGATGGAGGCTTGCCCGGCGGCAACACGGCATCCATCACCTCATGGGGCGCCCAGGTCGCCCTGGGCTCGCTCCAGTTCGGACAGAGCCGCGACGTCATCGTGCGCATGGCGCAGCTGCCAACCGCGGCCGACCAGCCTTACCTGCGAGTCACGCTCAAATACGAGCTCCACGGCGCAAAGGAGCCCGTCGAGAGCTCCGTCGAGGGCACCAGTCGCACTGGCGGTGTTGAAGTCCAGGTCCAGCGTCTGCGTCTGCGCCTGGTCGATGGCGTGACCACGGCCGTTGGCCTGATGAAGACCGCGCCGCACGAGGCTGGCGATGGCATCAAGGCGCTTGCCACTGAGGCTGCAGCCATCAAGGACCGCGACCCGCGGGCTGCGAGCCTGGCCGAGGATTTGACCGGCCAGATCACGGAGGCGCTCTCGCGCGAGGACTGGTTCAAGAAGTGGGGCCGACACTACCTGCCGTCGCTGGCGCGCGCCCATCTGCTCCAGCAGTGCACCAACTTCAAGGACCCGGGCCTGCAGCACTATGGAGGCCGGCTGTTCCAGCAGCTGCGCGACGAGCTCGATGACATCTTTGTGAAGCTGCCCCCGCCCAAGCCCTCCGTCAAGCCCACCACGCACGACCCGACCTACCGCCCGCCGGCCAGCATGAGCAGCTACCACAACTCGTCCAACCCGTGCTTCCACGGCGACTGCACGGCCCTCATGGCCGACGGCTCCCGTAAGGCGCTGGCCCTCGTGGCCAAGGGCGACCTTGTGGCGACGCCCGACGCCGCGTCCGGCGCGGCGCGTGTTCTGTGCGTGATCAAGACGCACTGCCACGCCGGCCGCGCGGCCCTGGTCGAGCTCGAGGGCAGCTCCCTGCTGGTCACGCCCTACCACCCGGTCTGCGACGCCGAAGGGCGCTGGCGGTTCCCCTGCGAGCTGGGCCAAGTTGTCGAGCGCCCTTGTGAGGCCGTCTACAGCTTCGTGCTCGATGAGGGTCACACCATGGTCATCAACGGCGTACGTTGCGTATCGCTCGGCCACGGCTTCACGGAGAGCCCTGTGGTCAGCCACCCCTACTTTGGTTCGCCGCGAGTTGTGGACGACCTCCGCCAGATGCGCGGCTGGGAGGCGGGTCTTGTTGAGTTCGCGTCAGGCTGCCTTGTGCGCCACCCCGAGACCGACCTCGTGTGCGGCTTCGCAGCCGAGCTGACGGCCTAAGCATGCCTCTCCGCTTTGTAAAGGTTTGAAACAGTAAAGGTTTTACGCAGTGTAGTACGTGTCTGCCGGCCGCACAGCATTAAGTGTTTGTACTAAACTGGACGAACCGTTGGCGAGCGGTTTCCAGAAGGCTCTCAAGCGTGTTTCGTTGCGCGAGATGGCCCATGAGGCCCGGTCCGCTTCCGTGGGAGTTGTCGTAGATAAACTCGTTGGTACCACAATGTGGGTGGCATCCGTCCTCGCCGACGAACACGAACCGACGCTCCACTTTGTCGATCACGATAACGTACTCGCGAGCGTCATCCATGTGACACACGTGCGTGACCTCGAACCTGTCCTCCTGGAGCCGCTCGCCAGGCTGTCCAGCCGCTTTCATCGCCGAAGCACGAAAGACCGCCAGTTGCAGCTCTCCAGATACGTGGTTCGCATCTTCTTCCCCTTCGCCGGCGACGTTGGCGACGCCACTCAATTTCTTCTCCCCTGTGATGCGTTCGAATCGCTCTTCGGTGGCTAAGGGATCGAAGCGCCACGGACCGACGGCGACATCGAGAGGAGGAAGCGGGGCGACTCTCCATCCTTCTCCGGCTCTCTTCCTCAGTGCCTTCGCTCCTGAAGGGTGCACCTTCGCGTCGCATATGTACGTGGGTTCGCTCTCTGAACTGAGGAACCCATTATGCATACTTGAGTCACAGCCCGACCCGAACCAGGCGAAGCTGTCCCAACAGAGATCGAAGTCGTCTGCCTCAACCTGATCGTGCGCTCCAACTTCCAGTAGTGCATGTGGTGACGAGCTCAGATCTTTCTTGTCTGTATCTTCATTTTCATGTTCTTGCTTGCGCGCACGTTGGCGCTTGCTGTTTGGCACTTCCAACGCTCCCGCCCATCGACACGGCCTCTTCGACCTCCTCCACTCAGGGAACGCTGTAAGCGAGTCGGATGACGACAGGCAAAAATGAACTTTACTTTTCGTGTCCACTACGGCTGATGAACCAACCAAGACCAAGTAGTCGTTACGATCACGTGCTGACGAAATCCCACCAGCTCTCGGCCTGGTTTTGGCCAGTCTCGCCTGACCGATCAATGTTTCGTTACGGCCGAGGAGGCCAGTTCCCTCCTGAAATTCTGAGGGACGAGGTGGACGAGTGCGCGATGAGCGCGTGACGACACGCGCGACCTGCGCGGCAGAAGAGAGGAGAGCGAGAAGCTTGCTGCACACTGTACCATTTCACTCACTACCCGCAGGTGCTGCACACACAACCCAACAACCAAAGACCCGAGCCACCACCCAGGTGTGCCAGCTCGCCTTCTCCCCCATACAGTGGTGACCTTGCAACTCCAACCTCGCTCGGACTCATCCCGACACGCTCTAGCCACAAACACAGGCAATGAATTGCGGTTCGTCGCTCAAGTCGAGCATTTGGATCAAGAGCCACGTCAAGCGGTTTGGCGAGTTCAAGCGCTTCCCCCAGTTGGCGAGCAAGCTCACCGACAAGTTCGATGTGGCCGTCATCGGTGCGTGTGGCGTGCACCTTTACTTGCGTTGTCTGAAGACCTGACCCTCGAGTTGGTCTTTATCATCAGGCGGCGGCATGTTCGGTCTGACGGCGGCCCTCAAGCTGCATGAAGAGGGCAAGCGCACGGTCGTCCTCGAGGCCCACCGCGTGGGCATGGGCGTGGGCGGCTTCAGCACAGCCAAGCTTTGCAGCCTCCAGAAGAACGTGTTCACCCTCCTCCAGAGCAAGTTTGGCGACGACGTCATCCGCACCTACGGCCGCATGAGCCAAGAAGGTACACTCCTCCTCGGTCAGCCAAGCCCCCTTTGCTCCCAGGGCTTTGCTCATCTTCTTGCTGTTGTCAACTAGCCATCGAGGACATCGAGCGAGTGGTGAAGAAGTACAACATCGACTGCGGCTTCCAGAGGAACGCGCACACGACCTGGGCCATGAACCCCGACGAAACGAGCACCGTCGACTCAGAGGCCGAGGGCGCCGCCAAGGCCGGCCTGGCAGCGAGCAAGGTGAGCGACTCGCACGGCGACCTGCCCGAGAGCGTGCCCTTCTACAGCGGCGTCCGCGCCGAGAACCAGGCCATGTTCAACAGCTACTCGTACATGGTGGGCATCGCCGACGTGCTCGACAAGGCCGGCGTGCCCATCTACGAGATGACGCGCGCCCAGGACGTGAGCCTCCGCGGGCCGCCTCACACGGTGACCACCGTCGGCGGCGGCGAGCTCGAGGCCGACAACGTCGTGGTGGCCACCCACCTGCCCTTCCTCGACCGCACCGGCCACTTTACCGTCACCGAGCCCGACCGCTCCTACTCCATCGCTGTCACCCTCACCGACAACTCCAAGATGCCCAAAGGTGAAGCCCAGCTCTTCCTTCTCCCTCTTCTTCTTGTGTTGTTGGTGTTGCTTGCTAACGGCTCCATCGTCGTCTTCATCGCCAAACAGAGATGTACATCTCGGTGACCAAGCCCCACTCGCGTTCCATCCGGCCCTACGACGACGGCACGGGCGAGCCCGTCCTGGTCGTGTGCGGTGAGGGCCACCCGGCGGGCGATTTCCCCAAGGAGGGCGCCGAGAGCTGCCTGGACACCCTCGAGGACTGGACGCGCCACCACTTCCCGGTCAAGGAGGTCGTGGCCAAGTGGGGTGCGTTCGACTACATGGCGGCCGACAAGCTGCCCTACATCGGCTACGCGCACCACGGCACCAACAGCGTCTACACAGCCACGGGCTTCATGAAGTGGGGCCACACCACCGTACGCCTTGCCTCGACTGCCGCCATTTTGATTCACGCTCACTTACTCGGGTGGTGGTGTGCAGGGCCAAGCCGCGGCGTGCATCATCGCCGACATGATCGTTGGCAGGACCAACCGCTACGCTGAGATGTTTGACGCGCGGCGATGGGACGTCACGCACTCGTTCATGGACGCTGCCAAGATCCAGGCCCACGTGGCCAAGCACTTTGTCGGCGATCGCGTGAAGCACATGATGGGTCCCGACATCGAGGACCTCAAGCCCGGCTGCGGCGGCATCTGCAAGGATAAGGGCAGCGTGGTTGCCGCCTACCGTGATGACTCTGGTAATGTCTTGTTGCCCTCTCTCTCTGGTTCTGCTCGGCCTGTTGGTAACAGGCAAGTCGCGATGCGCGTGAGCAGGCCATCTGCACAAGTTCAGTGCGACGTGCACGCATCTGGGCTGCCACGTGAACTGGAACGACGCCGAGAAGAGCTACGACTGCCCGTGCCATGGCTCGCGCTTCGATGGCAAGACCGGCGCCGTGCTGCACGGCCCTGCGACCAAGCCCCTCCCGCCCATCGACGCGGCCTCCACGTCTTCTCTCTAAGGGGGTGTGACAATACACACGTGAACATTACTCCTGCGTTCGAGATCTCTCTGGCGATACGAGAAGGGGCTATGCGATCACATCGCGCACCCAACACTTTGCAGTGTGAAGTCTAAAGGTGGGATGGGCTGTGCCAACAGTGCTCGGTCGGACGTGGCTGTTCCCTTCTCAGAAGTTGATGATCTTCAACCACAAAGATGTCTTGGCGCGAAGAGTACAGGCAACGGGGGATTTGTTTGGGGGGGGGGGGTAAACGATGTTCAGGAAGTCGTGGGTT
>NAVB01001022.1:0-36410 GCA_002179805.1 Acanthamoeba lenticulata | reverse complement strand
AATTTATTAAAGTCCTGTGCGTTGCATTTATTTGTTGTGTCTGCCTATACTACCTCCCAACCATGGAGGAACACCATGAGCTGGTTGATGTTCGTGCAACCTTTGGCTCTGCAAGGCAGCGACAGAGCAGAAACAGTTTTTGGTTTCCTTGTTTGTAATTTCTTTTGTGGTTTTTTAAATAATGAATTTAATTCTGTTTCGCCAATAAAATACAAAAACGGCCGTCTCACGAGGGGGCCGGAGTTGGACTCGCAGCTGCGGCCGACGAGGCGTAGAGGCCCTGCGTGACCTCCTTGGCCTTGACAATGAGTGGGACGAGATTCTTGAGCGGACACGCCATGCGCAGGAACGGGTGGGTGAGGAGCTCGGCCGCCGTGGCTCGTGCGGCCACGTCCACTTCGAGACATCGCTGCATGAAGTCTTTGAACGTGTTCGACCACTTCTCGGGCTCCTTCAGCTGCGGCGACCCGTGTGTCGCGATCAGGAACAGAGCCTACATGCGCACATCACACCAAGACACAACACGACATGACACGACACGACACACGCGTAAGAGGCCGCGCGTTGGCGGAGTGGTGATAAAGTGAAACGAGGCGGGGACGAACCCGCAGAGGCGGATATTCGAGGTAAGGCGGCTCGCCCTCGGCCATCTCGATGGCAGCGATGCCAAGGGACCAGAGGTCCACCGGGTAGCTGTAGTCGAAGCCGCGGATGAGTTCGGGGGCCATCCAATAGGGCGTGCCCACCACCGAGTTTCGCTTGGTCACCTCCTCCGTCAGCTGCGCGCAATAGCCAAAGTCGGCTGTTGTGCACGCGCAGTTGACTTGAGCAAAAAGCGAAGAGCGAACGGAAAGCGAAAGAGAAGAACGATAACGAAGAAAAGAACGAAGAAAGCGACGACGCACCGACACACACGCGGCCGTCCATCTTGAGCAGGATGTTGTCGCTCTTGATGTCGCGGTGAATGCGCTTCTTGGAGTGGATGAACAAGAGGCCTTTGAGGACCTCCTTGCACACGGCCGCGATTTGCGGCTCTGTCATCTTGCAGATGCTGATCACCTCTGTGAGCGACCCGCCGTCCATGTGCTGCCGCCATCCCCCAACCAATCATATATGTTTTTTTTTTGTGTCAGCTTCATTTTTGAATGTTGTTGCGTTTTGATTTCGTTTTCGTTTTCGTTTTCGTTACCTCCATGACGACCCAAAGGGTGTTGTTCTTGAGGTAGGCCCCGAGGTAGCCCACCACGTTGTGGTGCTGCGAAGTCGACATCATCGCTGTGCTCCCCCCCCCCGCCAGGCGTCTCGTGTGAGTCATCACGAGGGCTGGCGCCTCACCGGGGGGGGGGAAGGCGCGCACGACGCACCGATTTCGTTCTCGAGGGCGCTCAGGTTGGCCTGCGACACGTTGCTGATGACCTTGATCGCCACCTGCCGAGGCACCGCCACCGCGCCGACTGACACAGTCAGCATTCTTTTCGGTCGACAACGAGGAGACAAATGCGCGAAGGACAGCCCCCCCCCCAATACGTGCCTTCTGGCCGGTCGACTTCTGGGTGGCCAGGTAGACCAGGCCCGACGAGCCCTCGCCGATCTTGACCAGGTCGGCAAAGTGGGGCTCCGGGTCCTCGTCGCTGAACCATCGCTGCGCGCGCTCCTCGCGTCCCTTGTGTTGCGCCTCGTCGCTTTCTTCGGCCTGCGCCTTGCCGCGCTGCTCATGCGCGGCCTTTTGCGCCTCTTCCTCCTCCTCGGCCTTGGCCTTGGCCTCGGCCTCGAGCAGGGCCTGGGCCAGGGCGCGGGCCTCGGCCTCCTCCTTCTGCTTGCTTCGGCGGATGACTTGTGTTGTGCGCACAAGGACAAAAAGGTCAGCCGCAGACACCACAACACACACACACACAAGCAAGCAGACGATCATCAAGCATGAGCGGACGGACCGGCCTGCAGGTCGCCCGGTGAGGTGGCCGTCCGGTCTTTCGATGCGCGGCTCACGAGAGCCTCGCCTGCTGCCGACGCGCCGCTGCTGCTGGCGGCCTCAACGCGGCCGCTGGCGCTGTCGTCGTCGCCGCAACTGTCGACATCGGCGCCGGTCTTGTCCGCGGCCTCCTGGCGGAGGAAGCGGTGGAATCCGCTGGTGGCCGAGCGCGACCGCCGGTGGCGCTTGTGGGAGACCGTCACTCGCCGCGCGAAGGCGTTGGGCGACGGCGTCGATGGCGCCGTCGTCGTCTCGGCCTGGGCCTGGCCGACCTTGCCCGGCCGGGCCTTGTGCGTCGTCGCCTTCTTCTCGCCCCGAGGCGAGAGCGCCCCGCCGCGCGGGCTCGTGGGCGCCGACTTGGGCTTTGGTTGAGATGAAGAGGACGAGGAGGACGAGGAGGATGATGTGGAGGTCGCCTCTGGGTAAAGGTCCAACTGGCGGCTGTTGCCGATGGCGTTGCTGCCACCGCCGCCGCCAAAGTGTCGCTCGTGGAACTCGAGCACCTCGCGGACTTGCTGCGGGTGGTTCATTTGGTCCTCGCCCGAGATGCCGGCGGCGTTGAGGAGCGTGGTCCACTCGGGCGGGAGGCCCTGGAAGCCCATCTCCGAGTCAAAGTTCACGTGCACGTGATGCCGCACCTTGAAGGGCAGCCCCACGGTCGGCCCTGCATGCCACCATCGTCACCAATATCAGGCATGACGATGCTATTCATGAATGATGATGACAACGATGAGAATGGTGGTAGGTGATGAAGGTGATGGTGGTGGCAGAGGAGGAGGCGAACCGGCAGCTTTAAGGAGCTCCTTGTTGGCCTTGGAGGGCTGGATGGCGGGCGAGAGGCCCTCGGTGGAGGCCGTCTCGCATGGCTGCGACGTGTCGTCCTTCCACACGTCGGGCACGCCCTTTGGGGCCACACGAAAGACGCGTGTTTCCCGATTGGCGCCGCGTCAGTCTTATTCACTCAAAATGATGTAAACCATGAAAAGATGTTATATACGAGGGGGGGGGGAGAGCGTACAGTGAGGACGCCCTTGGTATCCTCGACGTGGATGCCGCGTCGGAAGGAAGTTGTGTCAGGGTCGGAGATGGAAATCGACTCCTTTTCTCTATCTTTCTTGGCATTCTTTGAGATTCTCCAACCCAACTTCATCTTGGCGCTTGGTCTTCAGGCCAGCCCAAGGCAGAAGATAAGAGAACGAAGGCCAAGGTGGGGAAGAAGAGAACGAAGACGAAGAGGCTTCGCACTTCGGTTCCGGTCGTCGAGGCGTGGTCGCACGCTCGTGCTAGGTGCTTCTCGCCCCAAACTGTATTACCCAAGCGTGTGTTACCGTGTCTCTAATGACCTGCGACGGGAGCACACCACAACTTGTTTTTCGGAAACGCTTCTGAAAAGAGTACGAAACAGCAACGAAACACTACTTGACTTGTCTCAAGGAGTAGAGCAAGCTAACTCTCTCATTCTGCATCAGTTCACAACACCGAAGAACCGAGTGACTGGGCGATACGACGTTCGTAAGGGGCATCAGACAGGTTTACAGGGACTGTTCCAGTGGTGCATGTTCTGTCTGTTGTTCAGTTTCCCAATCTTGTTGACCATTTCTTCATCATCATCGTCATCACACGTGAATGGCGTCGTTCTCCGGCTGGTCATCTTGCTGCTGTTGCTGCTGTTGTTGGTGTTGCACTTGCTGGAGGAACTCCTCGATTCGCCTTTCCGTCTCCTCCTCCATCAGTTCGCGCTTCTCCTCCTTCTTCTGGAGGCGGCCGAGTACGTCGCTGATTGCTGCCTGGATCTCTTCCACGTCATTGCGCAGGCGCGCTTCTTTCTCCACCATGAGGTCGAGCAGCCGCGACACGTCGCGCTCCTGCAGCGTTCGATGGAACAGGCGGAAGGCATCGAGCCACAACGCCTTCGAGTACGGGATCTGATTGATCGCCCTGTACAGTGCCCGCGCCACATGCGCGTGTGAGCTGAGCTCGGCCACGTCTTTGGGGGGGGGGGGAAGAACGAAAGCGACAGCCGTACCGGTAGTAAACGCGAAGGGCAGCGGCCTCGTCGCGCTGACCCACCTCAAAGCGAAGATAGTAGCGCCACAGCACGATGCAGCGCACGGAACTGAAATGACGCCCGAATCATCCACACGGAGACGTCTGTGTGAGAAAACATCAAGGGAGCAGGGATGGGAGGAATCGGGCGAGAGAAACACGGCGTACTCAGACGTGCGCTCGAGGGCGCGTTCAAAGAGCGATCGGATTCGATGGGCCGAGCCCAGCCGCACCACCTCAGACCGAATGGCGAAAAGCCACAGGACCGGGTGGTTGTGTCTGCGCGAGTTAGTTTTGGTTGGTTTTTTCTTTCCTTCATTTTTGCTTCGCTTTTCGTTCTTTTGGAGCAGGCGGTACCGTTGGAGGGTGTCGTCAAAGAAGCGGCGGAGGCGGCCTTCGATGCGCGTGCGCGCCTCCCAGTGGATGTAAAGGCTCAGGAACAGCCGGTGGCTGGGGAACAGCCTGAGCCCGCGCTCGAGCAGGCTCCGGACCCGGCCTGGCGGCGTGGCCGGCTCGCGCTCCGAGTGCGTGAACACGAGCCGCACGTAGGCCTCCCACAGCTCCTCAACGTCGGCCAGGAGGGCCTCTTGCCGCGGGCCGACCGGGTTCCGCGCCCGCGCGATGCCGTAGGGCCCGTCGTCCTCAGCCAGGACATCCTCATAGACCTGGCACGCGGCGTCGAGCCCGAGCGTAATGTACTGGAAGAGCGCGTAGCAGACGGTCAGATTCTTGAGCGCTGCGGACGGCATCGCCGCCCCGCGGCCGGGGACAGCGCCGAGCCCGGCCGCCCGTTCCTCGCCCAGCCGCTTCTGGAACAGCTGTGGTGGCCAAATGCGGTCATGGTCAGTCTTGCTTGCACGAGCGCGCGGGCGCGGGGCGGGCGAGGCAGCAAAACACGTACATTGCGGGCCTTGAGGATCCGCGTGGGCGCGATGGCGAGCGGCTGCTCGGGCGGCAGAGCGGCAACGACGGCGGCCTTCTTCTTCCGCTTGGAGCGCGGGGCCGGCGGGTGTGGGCTTGTGTAGGAGTCCTCCACGGCGGACATCGTCACGTGCAGCGCCACACTGTTGGCCACTGCAACCTCGCCCACCCGCGCGGCGGCCGCCGACGAAGTTGATGTCGATGTCGATGTCGAGGAGGATGAGGATGAGAACAGAACAGTGCTGGCTTCGGGCCGGTAGAATTCCATTTCGGCGTAGTGGCGGCACAGAAGCGGTGCATCGGCGCGGGCCGCGGCGGGCAGCCCGAACTGCATCGTCAGGGCCGTGTCGTACACCTTGCGCGCCTGATGGAGCCATGACCTGGATGAGCCGTGGCAGCCGAGGTAAAGAAAAGGCGGGACGAGGCGAAGCGTACCTCCGGCAGGTGTCCGCTGCGGTGTTCGAGCTGGGCGTACTCGTTCCACAAAACGAGGTCATCGCGTCGCGCCGAGAGGAGACCCTTGGCTGCCTCGCGAGCCTCGGCCAGACTCGGCTGGCCGGCCTCGAAGCGCAGATAGGCCGCCGCGAGCGTCGTGCTCCCCGGGTAGAGCTTGAGCATGCTCTGGAACACATTCCTGTCATTCCTCACGAGAGTTAGCCACCCCACAAGTTGGTCCTGGCCGCGCGCGTTCTGGTTCATTCATACCTGATGAACCGCAGGCGCGCGGGGTCGGTGATGGTCGTCACGTTGCGCTGCCACATCGAGGCCGCAGGACTGCCGGACGGCGGCGGCAGTGTGGTCATGCGCTCGCTGATGTCGATCCCCGATCGACGCTCACCAACCTTGACGTCCTCGTCGCTCACGGCCGTGGCTGGGGCGGCGACGGTCAGCGCGTCGAGGAGGGCGAACATATCACCCAAGTCGTCACGGTCGATGAAGTCACGCTTGCGCGAGATGTGATTCGAGGACACGGCGACCAGTGACGCCGCCGCGGACGCGCTTCCGTCGGCCGACGAGCCGGCGTCGCGCAGGAGGGCGATGCCCTCGAGATCGGCGCCCAGCAGCTTGACAAAGGCAAACACGAGCTGCAGGCGGAGCTGGTCGTCCACGGCCTCAAAGACGTTGTACTTGAGGTCGTCGAACAGGACCACGCGCTCTGGATCTTCCTCGACGTCGCCCTCGTCGGTGTCGCCGTCATCACGCCCAGCGTCCTCGCCGTCGTCAGCCGACCGGGCCGGGCGCCAGCGCCGCCGGTCGAGCCGGTCCTCTGTCCGCACAAATTCCCAATAGAGCCGCCGCAGGCCAAAGGCGTCGTCCGTGCCGCCATCGGCAAGCGAGTCGGCCGCTTCAGCGCTCATCTCGCGCGCCTCCTCACCCTCGTCGGCCTCCTCCTTTTCGGCCTTGACCTTGGCCAGCTTGGGCTTCTCGGCCATGACGTCCTCCATCCACTGGGCCCAGCCCACCGCGCCCTGCTCGCCAATGCGGGGCGCCTCCGAGTCCCAGAAGGCCTGCAGGAACTTGAGCTTGGTGTGGTAGTCGGCCAAGTGGGCCGGGCAGAAGAAGTTGAACTCGAGCATGGCCTGGAACAGGGCCACAGCTCGTTCGTGGTAGCCCGCCTGCTTCTCAAAGGCGCACGCCCGTACGAAAAAGTCGACCATCGCGCGCTGCAGCTCGGCCCGCCGTCGCCGCCGATGCTCCTCGTCGCCGCCGACCACCGCACGCAGCTTAAGCTCCTGCTCGCGCAGGGTCTGGATGGCCGACGTGAACACTTCGCGCATGGCCGAGACGGTGAACCTGTTGAAGGTGGCCTGTCGAAACGCGATGTAGCCCTCCCACAGCCGCACGCTGGCCGGGTGGGCGTCCAGCGTGTCCTCCCACAGGTAGACCATCTTATCGCCCCTGCGTCAGCAGAGCCCCCAAGCTGGTCAGCAAATTTACTCGTGAATGGGGAAGCTGGCGGGCCAGCGACGACGCACTCGAGGATCTGGGCCGATGTGTTAAGGTGGCTGAGCAGCAGGTCCTCTGACTCGGGGTTTTCCGCCATCGCCTTCTTAAATATGGCCAGCTGGTGTGTGGTGCAAAAGAAAAGAATGAGCTGACGATGCGAAGAGTGGAGAGAAGAGGAAGAAACAAAGGTGCACCTTCTTCTCGACGATGGGGGTAGTGGTGCGACGGCTGAGGGGTTGATATTCATCCTGGAACTTGATAAAGTCGAGCCACAACTGTACATCCTTGGGCCGCTGTTGCAGCTGCTGGTTGAACTCTCTCGTTCTGTTGACCGCAAGAAAGTCGTGCGTGAGTCAAATAAAAATAAAAATAAAATAAAATAAAATAATTACGACAGCAGAGGAAAGAGTACCGCCGCATGAGGTAGTCCTCGAGAGCCTCCTCGCCGTCATCGGCCTCGCTCTCGCTGTCGGAGCTGACGTCGATAGACACAAAGTCTCGCGTGCTTCTGAAGCTGTCCTCTTCGTCCTCCTTGCCCTCCTGCACTTCCTTTTTTCTGCCAATTTTGCAAAAAGAAATATTAATAAATTAAAAAACTTGTCAAGAGATGAATCACGCTCCAAAGAGGCGTACCGACGCCACGCGGGGATGGCGGGCGGCAGGTTCTTGGGCTTGGTGTAGCGCGCGGCGTGGGAGGCGGTGGTCTCGTCGGCTCGCACGATGGCATAGCCCATCGACTTGGTGTTCACGAGCCGCTCGCCGGGCCGGAGGCCCAGGCACGCGTGCCTGAGTGTAAAATAGCGCGGCACGTCCTCGTGGTGCAGATAGCCGAACAGCAGGTTGTTGCGGTCGCCCGTCACGTCGATCTTGAAGATCCGTTCGGATGGCACCGACCTGGTACGCGTTTAATTGGAATTATGAATACATTTTAAAAATACTTGAATAAGAATAAATGATTTTAAAAAAAAAAAGCAGGTCGTACTCGGCGGGATTGGTGAGCCAGGTGGTGGTCGGCTTGCGCTTGTCTTGGCGCATGAGCTTGCGCTCGATCTGAAGCTCCTTCTCGCGCTCCTCGCGGGTCCGCTTCCGCGCGTGCTCGTCGGCCTCCTCGTCGCGCTGCCGCCGTCGACGTCCGCGGGTGTCCCGTGATGATCGACGACTCCCAGCACCATCATCGCCGTCTGTCGCTCTCTTCTTGTCCTTCCTCTTTTCCTCGCGCTCTTTCTCCTTCTTCCGTCTCTTCGTCTTCTTGCTCTTCTTCTCGTGCTTTCTCCGCTTCCTCCTCTCCTCCTTCTTCTTCTTCTCGTCTTCGCCATCGCTCATCTCCGATGAGGAGGCAGACGATGATGAGGCTGAAGACGACGAGGCAGCAAAGGCCACGGGCTCGGGCGGCTGTGGCACAAGCTCTTGTGGGAAGGAGCTGAAGGAGGGCAGCGCGCTGGCCTGGCCGACAGCGCTGACGGCCGCCGTGGCGCCAACTGCCGCAGAGGGGAACGACAGTGCATTATTGAGCGAGGAGGAAGAGGAGGCTGCCGGCAACAACGCGACGACAGAGGGGAAGAGCGGTGCGGGCAAAGCGGCAGGTGGAGCCGAGCTTGTATCAGAAGATGGGAAGGAAGTGAGAGCGCTGGGAAACAACGGCGCCTACAGAAATGTGGAGGACAGACAGATGCTTAGGGTCAAAAACAACGTGGATCGTGCATGAAACGACGGAAGTGGGGCGCACCTGCGTGCCGGTCGAGGCAGAAATGGGGAAGAGTGGCTTGCGCTCTGGTGGCGGCGCAGCGTCACTCATCTTGGAGCAACAATGCAATCAGGTTGCTGAATAAATCTGTTCTTTTCCTTCGCCACATCTCGTGAAAAGGTGAGGAATTTGTTGTTCTTGTCGACCACGTCGACCAACTTCCGCCTCTTGGCGGGAAGCCCTCAAGCAAGTAGCACAAAGTGCTTCGGTGCCAACCCGAGTACTGCATGCAGACGCGCTCATCGGTGCAGCTTCCCCCTTCCCCTCTAGCTCGATCACATGCTCCTTGCAGAACGCGGCAAGGCGCTGTCCCTGCCGAAAGTAGTCCCCTTCGGCCGAGGCCACAGCGGCAAGGAGATCGCTTCATCCCCGCCAGCCCGAGACGAGGAGAAGGCGTCGAGATCTCCAACTTCAAGCTGACAAGCGGATATCAGGCGGAAGAGGATAGTGAGGAGGAAGCATCACCTGCA
Organism: Acanthamoeba lenticulata; assembly: GCA_002179805.1. NCBI lineage: Eukaryota > Discosea > Longamoebia > Acanthamoebidae > Acanthamoeba > Acanthamoeba lenticulata. The sequence goes on along the minus strand of NAVB01001022.1, from coordinate 27,313 downwards.
CGTGCTACAGGTTCTGCGTCCCCTGCGGCCAGTGGCTCATCCCTAGCCTACCGAGCTTCTCTTCGTGCGGCTCTCTTTCAGAACCAGCTGAGTTCAAGGGTTCTTGACTTTAGGAGCGGTCCGGATAGCCCCTCTGAAAGTTCTCAGCGATTGCTTGCGTCACCTACTCGGGCATCCTCTCCTACTGCTGCAGTTCCCGCCTCCCCCTGTTCGCCTCGCCTGCACCACCCTCCCGAGGAAGCTGAGAAGGCGCTTGACCTGCCGGGCATAACGGATGACTTCTACTCTAGCCCACTCGACTGGGGTAAGAACAATGTTCTAGGAGTGGGGCTTTCGAGCGAAGTCTGGCTGTGGAAAGCTGCCACGGCCACAGCACACCTCCTCACTCAAGACTCTGACGTGGACCTTGAAGTCACCACCGTACGGTTCTCTCCCGACGGAAGAACCCTTGCCGTGGCCAGGCAAGGCGGGCATCTGCAGATCTGGGACATCGAGCGGCGCACTGTTGTTCGTACTGTTCTCGATCCGCTTCATCCAAACTATCGCTTCGCCTGTGCTTCCTGGAACCCGACAGCTCCCAGTCTTCTTTCACTAGGCTGCAACGATGCAGACATCTTCAACATCGACCTGCGCCTCGATCGAAGGGCCATGTGGTACTACACGAGTCATTCGCAGGAGGTCACCGGCCTTGCTTGGTCTCCCGACGGCGAGCGTTTGGCTTCGGGCGGAAATGACAACACCGTCCGCGTGTGGGACATCAACCGAACCGACGAACCGTTGTTCACGTGGACTCAGCACAAGGCTGCCGTGCGCGCGTTGGCCTGGAACCAAGCGGTACCGCATCAGCTCGCGTCGGGCGGCGGCTCGGCAGACCGCTGCATCCGCCTGTGGGACACCCGGGTCGACAGCTGCCTGGCGTCGGTCGAGACCAGGGCCCAGGTTTGCTCGCTGTTGTGGAACAGCGAGACGAATGAGCTCGTGTCCGCCCACGCCCTGCCACTGCAGCTTGTCCTGTGGAACGCAACAACGGTACGTCATCTCGCTGACATATGACTTCGTCTTGAATGCTTACAGTCTCCCGACAAGATGAAAAACTTGGGAGGCTTCGGGACGCATGGCGGTCGCGTGATCCACATGACCATGTCGCCTGACCAGACGCAACTGGCGTCAGCGTCGGCCTTTGACGAGCGACTGCTCTTCTGGCGCCCCTTCAGACCTGCCAGCTTGTTCGGCAGACGGAGATCCAGCGCTCAGCTGGCGCAGCAGTCCGGATCGCCCCTGACCAAGAGCCAGAACACGATCATCCGCTGATGAATTTCTTTAGTGGATTTCTTTTGGAAAAAAGTGTGTTTGCCTTTTTTGATGGTGTGCGGCAACAAGAGAGATCCTTAGAAGAGACGGTCCCTTGCTGCGAGTCTTTGTCTCATCATTCAAAAAACAACAGACTAAAGTCTTCCAAGGCGCAGTAGATGTGCAACTCTGGTCGCAGCAAGCGCCCTTTCATCTTAAGCTGCCTCTTCACGCTGGTGCTTGCGTTGTCGATCAGCCCGCAAGCAAGAGCTCAAGCTGTGGGCGGAGGAGGTAATGGAGATTTGAATAAGGGGCCTTGGAACGGCGGCCCGGAGCCCGGCACCATTGGTCTCACGCTCGGCTCGCTGATCTTCCAGCCCACCATCAACGGCGCCCGACTCTCCCATACAGCTGGATCCATGGGCGACACCATTGACCTGAGCCAGTCTGGCGTCACGGGACCTGGCAACTATGCGAGTATCGGACCACTTGCCCAGAACGCCAAGATCTACACCTACAATGGCGCCTCGACAACAGGAGGCTTGGGTATACTGGAGACTGGCATGCCCACTATCTTCCCTCGCGAGGACCCCTTCTTCGGCGTGCTGGAGCTGGCTCTGTCTGAGGAGGACGACACGTATCGGGTAGGCGTGCGGTTTAATAACGAGATCAAGATCATCAAGTTCAGCAGCTCAAACACCATTCTCAGCGAGTTCAAGGTCAACACGCTTGGGCTCGTTGACTCCAAGACTCGCGGCGCATTGATGGCCTGCAATGCCACCTGCCTTCCGGGGCACGGTTGCAACTCCAAAACCCGAGGCACCACCCTGGCAACAGCGCTGTGGGGGCTTTACGCGCACGCCGACAGGGCAGCTGTGGTGGTGCGCGTGTCCGACCGGGTGTGGTTTCAACTGTACTCGGACAGTGGCCAACTGCTGCAGAACGTGAACCTCAACCTCTGGGGCTACCCGCAGTCCAACATTCTCTCGGAGACTGGCAAGTTGACGTATGGTTATGCCTTTATGGCCAACTACTACTCTGGCGGATTCCCCTACAAGGTGTACTATGCGTACTACCACTCAAGCGAGGGCGGTTGCGATCACGAAGGCGAACAGCTCATCATCGTCGACCCTACCAACTGGAAAGCTTGCTCTTCTGGTCGCGGCAACTTCAAGAACGACGGTACAGTCACGGACGTGGCCGTGGCGCTGGCCTGGGGAGGCTCCCACACTTTCGCCCGACGCCTCGCCAAGGTGAAGAGCGGTGACCCAACGCTGACCGAGGACATCATCGCCTTAACAATCGTCGACGATACCTTCCAGCGGTCTCCACGCTACCCGCACAAGGGCGGTATTGAACTGATGGGTCCTCATAATGGCCAGGTGGCACCGGCGTACTGGTTCCCCGACGGGTGGACGCAAACCATCATGGGGGACTGGGTTTATCCGGAAGGCGGGTGGAACGGCACCAGCCTGCCCTATTACTACCTCGTTGGTACTTACGCGCAGCAGTATTGCCCCAACTATCTCACCACCGGCGCTTGTGGCGGTTTCACGGCCTGGTTAGCAGTCGTCCGAGGCAATCACGTACGTCTTTCATTGTGTGCTTCTGCGGAGTCATCGGCGTCGGACTTCTCAGTGTTGTTGTTGAACTGTGCAGGCTTGGACAGTCCCTTCCGGCGACCCAACGGTCTACCGCAAGCAGATGACGCCTGACACGCCTAGCAACATTGACGTTATCGCCGTGCACTTGGCTCGCGTTGATGTTGACCGCTACCTTTTTGCCTACACGCTCCGCACAAGAGGTGATGGCGGTTACAAGCTCATTCAGAACTTTATGGGCATCATCGACGGGCTGGGCAACTACCTAACGCCGGTGGAGGATGTGACCCAGCTGTTCACGTGGAACCACTACACCGAGTTCCGGTCAACCAGCAATGGCGATGTCATGTGGGTCAACTCATGGCTTCGCTATGCTGACTCGAGCACAGGCAATACGCCTGGGGCGCCCCGGTACAGCCGGGACTACGGCGAAGACTTCAACTCGTTCTACATCGTGCGCATGGCTCTCGGCTCCCGGTCCTTTTCGCCGGCGCCAACGCCTGCAGCAACGGCGTCCCGATCGCCTTCCAGGCCTGCATCACCGTCTCGCTCGCCGTCTGCATCACGTTCACCAACGCGTTCTCCATCGAGTTTGCCTGTGGGGTCGCCCTCCGGCAGCATTCTGCCTCCGTCGGAGACGCCATCATCCACCCCACCAGTGTCACCCTCGAGGTCTCCGTCCCGCCTGCCTGGCGTGTCGCCGTCCACGACCCCTGCCCGGTCAACCTCGCCGTCAAGCTCGCCCAGGTTGACGACTCCGTCGGCGAGAATTCCGAGTCCTTCTCGCGGGTCTGGAAGCACGGCAAGCAGCGGTGCGGGCGATGCGGCCGCGATTGCCGCTGGCGTGACCGTGCCCTTGGCGGTGTTGGTCGTGTTGCTGGCCGCCGGTGTAGTGTTGGCGCTGGCGTTCTGGCGCCGGAGGATGTTGCACCACCCTCCCGCGGCAGTCCCGCAGCCGTCCAACACGCCCCTCTACGACAACCAAATCTTCCTCCACCGCTCGAACGACCTCTACTCGCCAAATGGGCACAACGACGTTCACGGCCTCTGACGCAAGTAAACAAGACCTTCTCATTCTTTTTTTTAATAAAAAACAATCGTTGTTGGAAAACTATGAAACAAAAACAAAGGGAAAGGTAGAGAGAGGAAGAAGAAGAACAACGCCTTAGGGCGTGGCGAAGAAGTTGGGGGTGTGGCCGCTGGCGAGGGCGATGCCGACGTGGTGCGACATCTCGTTCTTGGTAACCTCGCTGTGGAAGCTTCGCAGGATGGCGTCGACGTCCTCCATGGTCTGGTTCTTGACATCGGCCAGCTGCTTGATGCGGCGCGTCACCTCCTTGACTTCGTCATCGGTCAACTCTGCAAAGATGAAAGAAAGTAATAAAAAATGAGTAAATTAAGAAAAGAATAACAAAAAACTATAATAAAAACAAAAAAGATTGCCGAGGGTCAGATCCAAGCTTCGTTCTTGCGAGCGTAGGCCAAGCTGGCCGGGTCATTGACCACCAAACGAAAAACTCGTTCGGCGATCGACCCCGCCAGCCCTTCCTTGCCCGCGCGTCAAGAGGACGGCGCGAGAGGCGCGAAGAAAACCTTCAACGCCAATCGCTCGTCCTCCCCCACGCACAGGCGCGCCCTCAGCGAATGGATAAGCTGTTTTACATCATCCGTCGAGCCTTCTCGTATTGCTTCTACCGCCGTGTAGAGCAAAGTCGAGCGAAATAAAAATAAAAATAAATAGAAGAAAAAGGTGTAGAAGAAAACGAACCGAGGTTGAGCTGCTGAGCACGGCTCTTGACGGCGTTCCAGCCAGTGAGTCGGTGGGCGATGTGGACGTAACGCTGCATGCCAAAGTCCTCGGGGCTCAGGATCTCGTAGGTCTCCGGGTTGTTGAGGATGGCCTTGGCGTGGATGCCGGCCTTGTGGGTGAAGGCAGTGTAGCCCGTGATGTAGTTGTTGAAGGGCACCTGGACCGAGACGCAGTCGGCCACGAGGTTCTCGAGCTCGCGGAGGAGCTTCAGGTTGTACTTGCCCTTGACGTAGTCACGGTCGACCGAGTACATGCGGGCCACGAAGCCGCCCAGCGGGGTGATGCCGTTGCGCTCGCCGATGCCCAGGATAGAAGTGTCGATGTGGGTAACGCCGTGCTCGAGCGCCACGAACGAGTTGGCGATGGCGCAGCCAGTGTCGTTGTGCGCGTGGAACTCAATGTCGCAGTCGACGACGCCACGGATGGTCTTGACCATCTCCATGACCTGGAGCGGCGAGGCCACGCCAACGGTGTCGGCAATGCCCACGCGATCCACCTTGAGCTTGTTCACCGAGCTGTAGATTTTGAGCAGATCGACAATGTCCGACCTGAAGCTGTCCTCGCTCGAGAAGCGAACCTCCTTGCCAGCGTCCTTGACGTAGTTGATCACCTTGGTGGCCTGATCGATGATGTAGTCGATGTCCTTGCCGTGCGAGAACTCGCGGAGCACGCTGCTGGTACCGAACACGAGATCGATGCCATCAACGCCCGAGTCAATCGCAAGCTTGGCATCGTCCATGGTGCAGCGGATGTGCGTGAGGGTCTTGGACTGCAGAAGTGAAAGAGATTTGGTGAGAAAGTGTGATCGGATGAAAATCGTTGAGAGTAGAAGAGTGGGAGTCAGAAAATTGGAACTACAATCTATCATCTTCTTCAGAAGCAGAACTGGAAAAAGTTGGATCATCATTCAACACTAACATGTTAAAAAAGATGGGCAAATCAAGTACCTTCTTGAGCGGGAGGGCAGCGACCTTCTGGCAGTCGTGGAGGCTCTGCGACGAGGCGGCAGGGCTGGTCAGCTCGATGTACTCGACGCCAAACTCGTCGAGCAGTGTGGCGATCTCGAGCTTCTTCTCGGTGGTGAAGAAAGCATTGGCAAATTGCTCGCCCTCTCGCAGCGTCGACTCAATGATCTTGAAGTTGGTCACGTTGGAGACATGCTTCTTGGCCGTGATCTTCGAGAAGTCCCTTCGCGTGGCCAGAACCGACGCGAGTGGCGCAAACTTGGTCGATGTAGCAACAGACGCGGAAGTACCCACTCGGCTGGCAACCGAGGGGCGAGTGAAAAGAGTGTTCCTGAAAGCCGCAGTGCGATTCTGTAGAGGCAAAAGAAATACGTCAGTAAAATGTGCTTTCAATCCAGTATTTTTCTTGTTTTTCACACTGGATCCGCCACGATCCGAGCGTCAAGGACGCCGGAAGAGCGCGATCAAGTGTGAACCCGTGGGTTTATGTAGTGTGGTGTTTGTAGAGCGGGCTGCGCACCATGTCTGTTGGCTAATCGACGTCTCTCCCAACGTGGTGGTTGTAAGCACTAAGGAAGTAAAAGCTCATAAGCCCGAGGGCAGGTGAGGGGTGTGGCGGGGCCGGGCGGAGGAGCTAACAACATGACGCCCGTTGAAGCCGCCTTTTCTTCTCCCCCCCTCCGGCGGTAGCCCCGGCGCCATCTTAAAGGACGATTGTCAACTCCGCCTCTGGTTGTTCCCGCCAAATCAACGGCCACTACTGCTCCGCCGCGCCCCAACTCGTTGTTGGTTAGGACCTTGGCTCCTCTGGGTGGGCCGATTGTAGCCACGCAAAGAAGACCTGAGCATCATGGTCCTCGTCCAACAAGCCGTGACAACCTGCGGGGACAGAATGAGAAAAGGGGTTGAGTGACCTGAGCACGAACTTGCTTGTCGTGCCCCTGCCTTGCTTGGCCCGAGGCGGCAACATGTCGGTGAAGAACGAAGGGACACATATTGTGTTTTTCTTTTTCATTTTATCAAGAAATATCAATACCAAGATTATCTGAAGCTCTTTTTCTCCTGAAGTCGTTTACGGACATGGAAGGACACGAAGCGGACGGTTCTCAAGGGTGGCCACTTCGTGGTCGGGCGTTGGTTCTTGCGCTCGCCGCGGCCGGCGGCCTGGCGGTTGCCGCCTCGGGCTTCCTCTACTATCGGTCGTTGGGGAACAGCGCGCCCCGCAGCCCTCCCCACAACACCAAGAAGTCAGGCGGAGCCGCGGCCAAACAGCCCCAGACGCTGCCTGAGCTGGTGGCCAACCTGAAGGGTGCGGAGTGGTGCCACACGCAGGGCCATGGTCTTTTTCGCTGACCCTTCTGCGCTTGCAGAGTCGTTCCACCTGACGCAAGTGAGCGTCGAGCAGGCCATGCTCGCCGTCGACCGCGCGCTCTTTGTGGCGTCTGACGTCGGCAATCCCTACCACGACTCGGCCTTGCCCATCGGTTCGTGCGCAAACCGTCTCTCCTTAAGTTCTTTTTGTACTGACCCTCTGCAGGCTTCAACGCCACCATCTCGGCGCCGCACATCGTGCGTCTTCTTCTCCTTGCGTGGTCATGGACGGTTTTTCTATTCATTTTATTTTATTTCTAATTTCATATTTATTTAAAAACCAAAGCTGGCCTTCGGCCTCGACCTCCTTGCCGAGACGCTGCCGCATGCGGGCGCGCGCGTGCTGGACGTCGGATCTGGCTCCGGCTACGCCACGGCGTGCCTGGCCCACATGGTCGGGCCGCAGGGGCGGGTCTTTGGCATCGAGCACATCCCGGACCTCGTGCACCAGTCCATCGACAACATCGAGCGCGCCGCGCCCGACCTACTCGACCGCATCGACATCCGAGGTCTCCCACCCCTCTTCTTCTTCTTCTTCTTCTTCTTCGCAATGAGTGCGTTTCTGCGTCTGACTCGACTTGGGGCGTGAAGTGGGCGACGGCTTCCAGGGCCTCGAGGCCGAAGGCCCGTACGACGCCATCTACGTCGCAGCCGCCTCTGAAGGTGCCGCCCCTCGCCACCCTCTCTTCTTCTTCTTCTTTAGCGCTTGCCATTGTCATTGATCCTCGTGCTCATGCGATGGACGCGACAGAGGTGCCGCAGGCGCTCATCGACCAGCTCAAGCCCGGCGGGCGCATGGTCATCCCTGTGGGCACGTCGCAGGAGACCTCCTCGGCTCGGCCCCACTCCTTGGGGCTGATGTGGTTGTCAGTCGTCTGACCGCTGCCGCGCACGCGCCTCCACAGGCCCGCCGAACGGGTTCCAGAAGCTGGTGCGGGTGGACGTGAGCCTCGAGGGGCAGGTCAAGGCCGTCGGCCTGCTCGACGTTCGTTTCGTGCCGATGCTGTCGGCCGACCAACAGCTCACCGGCGAGTTCAGCAACCCGGTCCGCCTGCTCGAAAACAACGGTTCGTGTCCAACGCGCGCATTTCGATGGATCGGAAGGACTCACACCGCCGGTCGCCCGGCGTGAAGGCGAGCGGCTGGGCGTGGTGACGGTGGTGCATCATGCGCCAGACACGACGCCGCTGGACCTCAAGCTCATCCACTCCAAGTTCGTCACCCACCCGCGCACGGGGTGCTCCTCTTCCACGCCGGCGGATGACGCGAGCGTCGAGGAGACCGAGGCCGAGGCCAGCGGAGCCGATCCGCGGCGCGTGGAGGCCATGCAGGAGGAGCAGCTCCGGCAGGCCGCGGACCTCGCCCAGCGGGTGACTGAGCTGGAGGCGCGCGTCCGCCCTGTCGCTTAAACATGGTTTGACTTCTGTTTTTCTATTTGTTTTTTTGCATTAATAAGACGAATAAAATGCTAAAATATTAGTTGACCGAGGGCCGGGCCTCGAGGTTGAAGGGCCCGAGGCTCATGATGGGTCCCCCAAACTTGGGCCCGCCCACCCTGGGTTTGCCACGCGTGGTGAGCCTCCTTCTGTGGGCCGAAGGAATGGGCGCTGGGGGAGGCACTTACCTGATCTGGAGCATGTAGACAGTCTCGATGTACTCGCGGTTGTCCGGCAGCTTGGAGGGGTACACGTGAGCCACCGGAACGCTGAAGGGGATCTTGAACCGGACGTGGTGCGTGCTCCGGAACTTGGCCTTAATGGGGAACCCAAAGGGCGACATCACTTCCGTCCGCACGGCGTCGCGCTTCTTCTCCGACCGCAACTTGACCAGATTTTTCTTTTCCTGCACAACTCTCAGGATCACCATCATCATAATCATCATGATAAGTATGCGCATTACCGTATCCTCGGGCAGGTAGCCCATGATGACGCTGTAGGTGACGTGACAGAGGGACATGGCCACCTCCTTGATGACGCGTAGCGAGTGGTTGCGGATCTCGAGCTCCACGGGGATGTTGTCACCGACGTAATAGCGTCGTCGAGGCGACTTGGCCACCAGAACGACCAAGGCCGACGATCGCGACGGCACCTTCTTGACCTTGCCCACGCACTCGTAGTCCCAGAACGAGTCCCTCCCGAGCCCTGACGTCGAGCGCCTTACGTGAGTCTCGAGTGTGCGTGTGCCTGCGACCACGAGTAGCGCTACCTTGGGGGTTGATAGCGTTGTGGTGCTGTTCGAGCTTGAGCATTCCCGCTCGCTTCTGGTCGTTTACAGCGGTGAGGCCATGGCGGGTGTAGTTGACGACCACGTTCGTCCGCGCAGCCGGTCGGGGCGAGTTATTCGACCCTGGTCCTGGGGTCGTCAAAGCCTCAGGTACGGCCGAGGCTGGCTCTTCAGCATCTTCAGGAGGCAAGGGCCTGATTGCAAAACACGCCCGTTGTTGGCAATGGGCTCAATGAAATAAGACAGAGAAACAAGAGCCATACTCTGCGTCGGCTGCAACAAGCAGAGCCACGTCATCCTGGGGCAACGGGTGGCCCATGTGTCGGCGGATCGACATTTGCGCAAGCTTGTTGGCCATCGCCAGCGACACGCTCTTCCGCTGGTAGCCGCTGGTTGGCGGGAGCCGCACAGACTCAGCAACAGAGCCACAAGAAGCATTCTGGGCGAGATAGGAAACGCCTTACCCATGCATGTTGAAGCCGTTGTTTGCGTAGATGGGCAGTTCGGGCAGCTGGTTGATCATCGAGGCGCCTCGAATCATGCGCATGGGATCCTGGAGGAGCTGCTCAGGCTGAATCACGGTCGACCTACGCCGCCACGAAGCCTTGGCAGCAAGGCGCAAACCTTCCTCACGGCGTTCGATCAAACTCTTTTCAATGGCTTGCAGGAAGGCCAATACCGTATCGGCCTTGTGGAGGAGGTTGAGGATGATGGTGCCTGCCTCACAAAACGTCAACAGGGTGGTGCATCAATAAGGACTCTTTCCGCACAATGTACCCTGCTCTGTCCTGGCTGTTGTGAAGGGGCGTTTGAAGACGGTCAGGTTCATATCAGTGGCTACGCGAGAGAGCGAGGCTTGAGCTGAATCCATGGGTGCCTCGAGCTTGCTGCACATCACCCGAAAGACCTAGAGATGAAGTAGCTGCTTATTCAGCTGCCGACAACTCTCTGTTGAGCGGGTCATCGCTTGTACGCACCCTCTCGAACCGTTCTTCGAGCGCTTGTTGCTCGGTCGTGTTCTGCATGCTGCGATGTGGTTCTCAGGTGACCCTCGACTTGAATTTTGGTTGTTTTTTCTTCTTCTTCGTGCAGACACATTCCATGCATTCTTGACCAAACAAGGATAAATAATAATCTTTTTGCTTTTATTTGCGGGACAGGCTCTCAAGCTTCGAGAGGACGGAACCTGAAGTGCACGTCGGGCAGTTCGAGTTCGTCTCCCGTCTCGGCGTCCTCACCCTCCACCGAGAGGAGGATAAAGTTCTTCGACGCCGGGATCGTCTTCTTGTTCGAGCTGCACCAAATGTCCACCACCCTGCACCCCAAAGGCGGAATCAGCAACGTACGAAGAAGTACGCATAAATCGTTCAAAAATGAATAAATAAAAGAAATGAACATAAAAGAAGGAAGGCCGTACGACTGGGAGAGGCGGGCCTTGTGGCCGGGCAGGTAGGACGTGTACATCAGACCCACTCCGCTGGCGATGGAGTTGACCACCACGCCGTGCTCCTCCTTGAACCGGTTGATCAACTCCTGCAGCCTGGTCTGCGGCGTCACCCCGGTGATCTCGATCTTGTCCCACTCCGTCCACCCGTCCTTCGGGTACGGCTTCGACCCCTGCAAATCACACATTAACCATGAATAAAATAGCCAAAAAAAAGTGAAGAATAGACGTACATCAACGCCCTTGTGGACGGCGGGAGGAAGGGGCTCGGAGAAGGCCCAGAAGGGGAGGGCCAGGTTGACGAAGGCGTTCTTGAACTGGTCCACCTTCTTGTCGCCCTGCACGAGCTTGTAGAGCTCGAGGCACACCAGGCCGGTGATCATGGCCGTGGTGGTGGCGATGGCCGGGATGATCTTGCCGGCGATTTGCTTGGTCTTGTGCACGTCGGCCTCCTTGATGCTGTAGTTGCGGGCGCGCAGGTTGGACGCCGCGGTGATGAAGTCCATGTGGTGGTTGGTGTCGTCGTCCTTCTCGAACGCGATGGGCTTCAGCCGCCAGTCGGCCGGCAGTTGCGCGCGGTCCGGTAGCGACGCGACGATGCGCGAAATGGCCTCCTCGTCGGCGTCGTGCTCATCGCCGCCGCTGCTCTGGTTCTCCTCCTGCTGGCCGGGCTCGGTCTGGATCTTGACCTTCTTGGGCGTGAAGGGCGGGACCGTGACGGTGGCAAGCGCAGAGTGGATCTCGTCGAGCGTGATGTGGTCGTCGAGGCCAAAGAGGCGGGCCAAGAGCTTGGCGCCGGCCACGATAAAGTCCATGTGAAGCGGATCGTCCTCGTTGAAGGTGATCACCCGCGGGAACCGCTTGGGGCCCGACCAGAACCGCACGCCGTTGGCGGTAATGTGGTCCTCGGGGAAGTTGTACGCCAGCTGGGCGATGTTGTGATTGAAGAGATCCTCAAAATGGAGACGTGCCCAAGCGACGCACTCGCGGATGGTCATGTTGTTGGCCTTCTCGAGGTAGGCCGCGATGCCCTCGACCGTCTTCCGGAGCACGCCCACGTTGGTGTTGGCGCGCATCTTCTTGAGGTAGTCCGGGTTGTCCAGGTAGTTGTTGACGTCCTCGGCCTGGTTCTTGAAGAAGCCGCCAAAGAGGTCGCGCGCCCACTCGATCGTGTGCTCGATCTTGTTGGGGAAGTTCTTAAGCGTGCACATGGGGATCGTCTTCTCCGGCGGGTCCGCCGACGCCGAGTAAGACTCGGTCTTGTGCGGCAGCACGACCTGCGTGTTGGCCTTGGCGCCGAGCGTGCCCGACTCCAGCAGCGGCTTCCCGTACGTGACGCACTGGTAATCCGTGTACCGTCGCGCTTCCAGGTTGTCCAGCGCGTTGCACACTCCGTCGAGCGACCGCCAGAAGGCCTCGGTGAAGGTCTCCTCCGTCTGCACAGGGATCTCGTAGGGCGTCACGCGAATTTGCGGGTTCATTACCTTGATCGCCGCCGCAGCCGCCTGCGACTTCATTTTCTGTTTTTACCGAAAATAGGGTCTTAGCATTCAATTAAAAGAAACAATATAAAAACATAAACAAAAGACTTACCCCGATGTCGTAGTCACGGAAGAGGAACTGGCGGTTGAGGTTGGACTTCTCGATGTTGTCCATGTCGGTGACGTGGATGTTGCCGTGCTCGCCGCAGCCGAGACCCATCATGGCAAAGTTCTTCAAAAATTCGCAGCCCAATGCGCCCGCGCCGCACAAAAAGAACTTTTGCTGCCCGAGCTTCTCCTGGAAGGCGCGCCCAAACACGGCGATCTGGTTGTCGTAACGGCTGCCCACCTGCAATAGCGTAATCAATCGTCAGCCCGACAAGCCTCTCGCAAAAATGGCACCGGGGGAGAGGGCTAAGGGAGGCGAGCAGCTACCGGCGCGTGGTCAGCGAGGTTGAGTTCGCTGGGCAGGGCCTCGACGGCGTCAAAGTAGAACCACTGGTAAATCGGATGGAACTTGCCAGAGATCTTGAGCACCTCCTGCGCTGTGATGCCTCCGAAAAAGGCGTTCTGCACAGCAGGTTACAAATGTGAGGCGGTCATCTACGCGCTGCAGCGAGAAGAAACAAGGTGCATACCATCGGGCAAAGGTCACCGCGGGAGAACATGGCAAGCTTCCTGATGATGTCTTCGTCGACTTCATCAACTTCGTGCCACTTGTCGTCGATCCTCTCGGCGTTCTGCAGTGAAATATTTAACGCAATATAAGAATTATTGAAACAAAGAATCAAGAGACCAAAAAGTGGATCAGCACACGTGCCTCGCGCTTGGCTCGCTGGTTGAGTTCCTTGGCGAAGGCAACAACTTCGTCGGCGGCCGCGGCATCACCGACAGGCGGAAGTTGGCCGTTGTGCAGGTCCTGGTAAGCCAAAAGCGCTTGGAAGCCCAGGTGCAACTGCTCCGGGCGGCCGAGCTTGGCAAAGTCGCTGATGGCGAACTCACCCGGCGTAACCAGAGCGCGGGTGAGCGGGCTGAACTTGAGCTTCTTGGGCACCTTGACCTGCTGTACAACGCCGCCGCGTTGGTAGGCCCCATACTGGGTGGTGTCGTGGTCGATCTTGAACGTGTAAGGGCCCGTGACGGTGACGCGAACCGGCGACTGGAGGCTGTTGAGCTCGGCCATGCCCTCGACCTCGTCGAAGATGACCTGGTCGCCGTCCTCGAGGCCATGTCGGCTCTCGTCATGCACGGTCACAACAGCCGGGTTGTCCTGGCTGATGGAGGAGATGATGTGGCGCTCGGGCTCTTCGCCGTTGGTGTCCACTACGACAAACTCCTCGCCAAAATCGGTGAAGATTGTGCCAAAGAGGCCCCGCGTCTCGGCCCAGATGAACGCGATGCGGTTGTCGTGACAGAAGGTGCTCACTCGCGTCAGCTCGGCCGTGGACTTGGCGTTGGTCATCACCACCACCTGGAACGTCGAGAGGAAGGCCATGTCCAGCGCCCCGGTGTGCGCCGTCACGTTCACGTAGGGGTTCAGCTCTGCAACTCGATTCAAGCTCATCTGAGCGGAGCGGAGAGCACGGTGAGCACAGTCGTCTGGTCGACGAGGAAAGGGAGGTAAGGGGGCGTCGCGGAGGTACCTCAGCCCTGTTCTTGCCAACGTCCTCCTCAAAGAGGTAAAACTGCGACGAGAGGTCGTTCAACTCTACGGCCTCAGTATCATGCAACGTCACCGACTTGACACCGGCGAGCACCACGTTCTTGGCTGGTGGAAGGAATCCACATAACAGGAGAAGATCCGTCTTAAGATCTGGCGGCAGCAGGATGGAGAAAAAAGAGAGGAAGGGGAAAAAAAAAATCTCAAGGATGCAAAATGGTACCAATTTCGAGGCCCAGCCCCTTGATGCCGCAAACAAGAACGTTGGTTTCAGCAAGCTTCTTCATGGTTTCAAGACCCAGCACGTAGACTTGGCGTGAGTACAGGCCCAGGTCCAGTTTGGACGTCGTGCGCGCACGGGCTGTGTGCCAGCATCGGAGAAAGAGTGATGAGAGCTGCAACAGCAGAGTGTGAATGTCAGTGAAGGCAGTACGTACAAGTGAGTAGGCGGTCGGTCCTGACATCGGATGTGCTGGATGGGTGATCCGTAGCAGTACTTTGCTGTAAATGATAGAAAAATGGCGTAAGACGCAAAAGAAGTTCAATGTTACACAAGATGAGCAGTGTCACGTGAGCGAAAGATAGCCCAACTGCTCGATGCAAAAGACCATCACTGAAAAGCCTAAGCACTTAGGCTTGAGAATGGGGTGGGTGCGAGAGCACTCACCTCATGTGAACGCTTCATCTCCTCGTGCTTAGGCTGGCCGAGATGGTCTTGTGTGTTTGTGCCGAGGAGCTAGAAAAAGAGGTAGCACCAATTTTTTCGTGCCAAAGTTTTTATTTTGGCAGAATTCGCACAAGCCACAGAAATTGTTTTTCTTCTCTGTTCGTTGTAGAAAATAAAAATAAAAAATCAACAAACAGAATTACAGTCGACTTCGCCACCAAAATAAAAATCAATAAAAACGTACGGCCAATGCAGCTCTGGGAGGCTATCTGACCGTGCGTCAGTGGGCGCGTGCCAACGGCTGCCCATGGGGCAAGGAGATTGGCCGTTATGCAGCCCGAAACGGACATTTGGAAGTCCTCCGGTGGGCGGAGGCCAACGGCTGCCCTTTGATATCTCGCGAGAGGCGTGGTTAGCCGGACCCCAACGGTAATGTCAGCCGTCAAGATGCTGAGCACGTCATGGACAAAACTCCGACATGTCGTGTCGGCTTCTTTGGCTACTTCTTTACAAAATGGAGGCGGAGGAGGAGAGGGGACATGGCGATGTGGCAAGACCTCAGCATCTGATGATCATGGTCATCATGGAAGAGGGCGAGAGAGACGAGAGGAGAGACTGAGTCGTACTTTCTACACCTCGTAATCGTCATCGTCATGCTTGTGCTCCCTCTGCAGAGAGCCAACGTCAGGCTGTTGCGTCATCGTCATCGTCGTGGTTGGGGGACGGGCGGCTACGCACGTATTTAATGTAGGTGATGCCCGCGAACAAGACGATGAAGATCGACACGGCGACCGCCGAGGCGATGATCAACCGCAGGAGGCTGGCCGTGTTGTCTAGGATCAAGGTGACCTTGTACACGGGCTTGTTCTTGGCCAGGCTCGAAACCGAGAGCTGCAGGTGCACGGCAGCAAGGTCGGCCATCTGCGGCGCGATGTTGACCTCGCTCACCTCTTGCTCGCCAATCAACTGTGCGTGTGCTGACGTCAGCAGCGAGCAGCGCTGGGGCCACACCGTGGATGGGGCGGAGCCGTACGGATTGGAGCTTGCGCGAGAAGAAAAAGACGATCGAGTCCCGCACGCCGCCGACAAACTGGGGCTGGGCCAGCAGCACGGGGCCCTTGCCCGTCTTGGCCGACATCACGGGCGCCATGTTGGAGCACTGGTCGGCGATGTCGAGCGCGGACTGGTCGGTGCCCAGCTTGATAAAGGCCACCTCCCCACGCGAGCCGTCCACGGGCACCGGGTCGGTGATGGCCAGCACGAGCTTGTGGCTGCTCTCGTGGTTCCACAGGTACGCGTAGAACGCCGTCAGGAAGTACTCGGTCGTCTCTCGCGGGATCTGGCGTCGTGCGCGCGCACACGTCAACGAGGGCCACCACAGGTGAATCCAGGCAGGAACGTACGTTGTACTTGGCCGGGAATTGCATGATGGCGTGGAGGTGGGCGCAGCCCACAAAGTCGGGGTTGGTCACGATCTTGAGGACCTGCGCCTGCTTGGGCTCGGGCACGTAGAAGATGTTGGGGTTGGCCCCAAGGATGGGCTCCAACCGCTCCTTCAGTTCCGTGTGCACGTTCTGGGTCATCACGACCACCGTCACCGGCACGACAATGTGTCAGCGCAGGGCCCGGGCGGAAGAAGAATGAAGAGGAAGAAGCCGGCAACGCACAGAGTCCATGTGCATGTAGAAGGCCCGCGATTCTTCAACGGTGAGCATGAACTCCCTGAAGAGCTCGGCGACCTCGAGCTTGGTCAGCTCAAAGTCGGGATAGAACTTGCGCAGCTCGGCCGCGTACAAGGCGAGGCCCATCAGGAACTCGCCCGAGTCGCCGCCTGGACCATGGTGCGCAAACACCAAGCTCGAGGGTCATCACCGAGCTGGGACAGCAGGCAGGCTGGCCAACAGAAAGGGGTGAAGGGCGGCATACCGGGCGTGGCGAGGGCGTCGCCGCTAAAGAGGCCGTCGGTGCAGGTCCAATGCGTGGCGGCCGGGTCCACGAAATTAGGATTCTTGCCCACCAGAACCATCGCCTCGCCGACCGACAGGCCGGGGGCAGTGCTCTCCGTCTTCACCACAACTCGTGTCACTCGGCATTTGAACGTGTCGAGGGCTAATTGGTGTTGTTGATTATTAAATTGCGAATTTACAGGTTTGTGTAGCGGGACGGATGCAAGATTCAAATCAAAACTAAAAAAACCAATAGCAACTACCGGTAGAGGAACGAACCTTGTGCCGAAGGAACACCTACGATGAAGATGACCAAAAGAAGCCCCAGCAACGGCACGGCAAACCAAGTTCGCCTGGAATCCATTTCAATTATGTGCAAATTGATCGAGGCCCAGATCTCCTTTGTCCGCGTACAGGTACAGATTCCTTTGATCAAAGGAAATGGGAAGCCGTTCAGGAACGGTTCTCGCTTCCCTTGTTCTGTCGAGGTTGGCAAGTGAGAACCGAGAAACGAGGGAAAGCTTCCCGTCCTTCCTGGTTTTATCTAGCCACAGAAAATGGTGATAAACAGATTAATTTTTATTTTCTCCAACTCTTTGGGCTGTAAAAGCACAAAGAAAAAAGGGGGCTCATCGTGAGGAATCACGAGCAACAGAGATGAAAGGACGAGGTGCCAGTGGTCGTGCAAAGGCGACCACGGCGGACACCGTATTTTCACGTTTCGATGATTTGCTGCGCCATGGCGACATTGAGGAGGAGCTTAAGAAGGAAATAGAGGACTTGAGACAACGATTTGAAATTGAACGTAACAAAAGAAGGTGAACTGCCTCCCACTCTACTCCCTCATTTGCTTGCTCAAGCATTGACGCCTTACCTGTCACAGGGAGGAGAAGACCTTTTTTCGGGAGCAAATCGCTACACTCAAGAAACAACTGACAGCTGAAGACGGCCAGCTCATCAAGTACGTCGCTCCCTTGCCCCTCCGTGCACTACACTAGCACGTTCAGACCCTCCAAAGGCTCACGCCACCGGCGCGCGAGCAGGCAATACGCCCAGTGGCAGAACGAGGACATCACCCTGGTCCAGCGGCTCGAGGAAGAGCTCCTGCAGTGCCAAGAGGCCCTAGCCCGCGCCCAGTCTGAGACGCAGGAACAAGCGCAGCAGCGCAACGCGCTCGCTGTTCAACTCGATGACGCGCGTGCGCTGGAGCGAGCAGCGCGGGCCGAGCGTGAACGGCTGCAGCACGAAGCCGACGACGCGCGGCGACGACTCAAAGCCGAGACCGAGCGGGCCGACAGCATGCGTCAGTTGCTGGAGCAGGTCAAGCGCGAGATCGACACCGTCCAGCAGAGCGTGGTCGACGAACGTGAGGTGCGCACGCGGCTCGAGCACGAGCTCGAAGCCACGGCCGCCCGTGCGCGCGACGAGCGCAAACGACGGGAGCGCGCCGAGCAAGAGCTGGTCGCCGCGCAGGCCGCAGCCCAAGCGGAGCGCGCCGCGCGGGAGCGCACCCAGGAGGAGCTGGACGACCGCGACCGGCGGCTGGCCGAGGGCGACCGACGCGTACGGGCGCTGGGCGAGTCCTGCGAGCGCGAGAAACACGCGCGAGCGCGGCTCGAGGCCGTCGTGCAGGAGCGTGAGGCCGAGGCCGAGGCCCAGCAGCGCGGGTGGGAGGACAAGCTGCGCACCTACAAGCAAAAACTGCGAGACAAGAACGCGCTGCTCCGGGCACAGGCCTACGACCTGCAGGAGGTCGAGCGTAAGATGAAGGAGGAGCTGCACAAGATGCTGCGCGGCAAGGACGAGCAGATCGAGGGCCTCACCAACAGGTGGAAGACTGAGGTCGAAGAACTCCTGCGGCGCGAGCGCGACCTGAAGCAGGCCTTGCAGGCCGGCGAGGACGAACGCCGCGCGCTGGCGCAAGAGTGTGACGAGTGGCGCCAGCAAGCCGCACAGGACGCCACTGCGGCCAAGCAGCAGCGCGCCGAGCTCCGCGAGGCGCTGCGCGAGCGCGACGACACGCTGGCTAGCATCGGGGAGCGTTTGAGGCAGACCGAGACCGCACTCGCCGCCAAGGACGACCTGTTGGGCGAGGTCGAGGCCAAGCTCTCGGGCTTTGTCGACGCCGAGTCCCGGCTGCGCGACGCCCTCCAGCAGCGCGATCACGCGCTGGCCGATACCCGGGCGGTTGCACAGCAGCGCGAGCGCGCGCTCGAGGCCGCTGAGGCCCAGCTCCGGGCGCTGGGTCAAGAGGTCCAGACTCTCCGTCGTGCCGCCGAGGACGCCGTCCACCACAAGTGCGTTGTTGTCCCAAATCGCCACCGTCATCATCAGTATTTTATCGTTGTCGTCGACGTGTTGTTCTTGTTGCTGACAATCCAGTGCGACGTCAGGTCGGAGGAGCTGCGGGAGGAGTGGGCCGAGAAGGTGCGGCGGGCCGAGGCCGCAGCCCAGGCCGAGCGGGAGAACGGCCACAGGGTGCAAGGGCTCATGATGGAGATGGAGCGCAACTGCCGCAAGCTGAGCGAGAAGCAGCTCGAGCTCCTCGAAGAAATCGAGCGGTAAAATGCCTTATTCTTCTTTCTTTATTTCTTTCCCTTTCGGCCTGCTGACGTCAGCGGGGTGATGGCCGGTGCCAGGCTGCGTGGGCCGTTCGTGCGCCACGACGAGACCAATGGGCCGTCGGCCGGCGGCAAGCAACAGCAGCAGCCACAGCAGCCACAGCAGTCGCGGCTCGTGGTGGAGCTGAAGCGGGCCAAGCAGGAGCTGTCCGACCGGGTGGTCGAGCTCGAGGGCCGTCTCGAGCGCGAGCGCGACCGTGCGGCGGGCCTCGAGGCCGTCGTCCACAAATCGCAACAGGAAGGCGAGACCATGAGGAGCACCATCCGGGGCGTCATGGCCGAGGTCGAGCGCATGAAGCAGCAAGAGCAGCAGAAGCAGGAGCAAAAGCAGCAGCGTGACGACGATGATGAGCTCAAGGCCGAGATCGATGGACTCAAGGCCGAGCTGGTCCGACTTCAGGAGGCCGTGGCCGCCAAGGACGACCTTCTCACTCAAATGCGATCGGAACTCGAAGAAGAGCGAAAGCGACAAGAAGAAGACGAAGGTAAAGAGCGACGGGTTGAGGAAGAGCTCGAGACGCTGCGCGCTGAGCTGGCCGAGGCCCGGGCCACGCTTCAGGCCAAGGAGGCCGAGTGGCAGCGCGAACGGGACCAGCGTGAGACCGAATGGGCGGCCGTGGAGGACGAAATGGGCCAGCTCAAGAGCGTCATCGAGCGCGTCCACGCCGACCGAGAAGCCCTGGTCGAGCACGAGCTCACCGGCATCCAGGAGGAGTGGGCCGCTGCGCTCGAGGCCAAGGAGGCCGAGTGGGCCACGGCACTGGGCGACAAAAAGGCCGAGCTTCGCCGGCTGCGCGAGGAGCTCGCCGCCAAGGAGGCCGCCATGGAGGAACTGCACCAGCGGCTCGAGGCCAAGGACCAGGAACGCGACACGGCCGAGACGCTCGAGCAAGAGCACCACGAGGCCATGGAAGCGCGCGAGGCCGAGTTGGCCGAGCTGCGTCAGCAGCTGGCCGACAAGGAGGCCGCCGTGGAGGAACTGCACGAGCGACTCGAGGCCAAGGAGCAGGAACGACAGGCTGAGCTGGCCGAGCTGCGCCAGCAGCTGGCCGACAAGGAAACCGAGCTGGCTGACCTAGTCGAAACGCTGGAGCAAGAGCATCGTGCGGCCGTGGAAGCGCGCGAGGCCGAGTTGGCTGAGCTGCGCCAGCAGATGGCCGACAAGGAAGCCGCTCTGCAGACAAAGGCCGACGAACAAGAGCTGGACGAGCTGCGTCAGCAGCTCCAAGCCAAACAGGCTCAGTTCGACCAGCAATTGGCCGAGGCCGAGCAGGACCGCAACGCCCAGGTCGAGGCCAAGGACCAGGAGTGGCGCGAGCGGCTGGCGGCCCGTGAGATCGAGCTGCGCGAGCAGCTCGAGACCGAGTGGGCCGCGGCCGTGCAGGAGAAAGAGGCCGAAGTCGAAGCGCTGCGTCAGCGCACGGCCGCCAAGGAGGACGAGCTGCGCGATCAGCTGGAAGCGCAGGAGGCGGAGTGGAGCGCGATCATGCTCGACCGCGACGCGCAGCTGGCCGACACGCGCGAGCGGCTCGAAGCCACCACAGAAGCCGTCGCCACGATCGAGCAGCGCCAGTCCGACAACCAAGACAACGAAGACAATGAGCGCGTCGCCGCGCACGTCGCCGCGCTGCAGGCCAAGGAGGCCGAGCTGGCTGACCTGCGAGTCCAGCTTGAGGCCAAGGAGGACGAGCTCCGTGAGTTTAAGCGGCGGCAAGACGGTGACGCCGAGGGCTGGGAAGCGGTCGCACGGGACAAGGAGGTCGCGCTCGAGGAGCTCCAGCAGCAGATGGACGCCCGACAGGCCCAGTGGAACGCGACGATGCAGGAAATGGACGCCGCGCTGCAGCAGCTGCACCAGCAGCTGGCCGACAAGGAGCGCGAGTGGGCCGCCGCACTTAGCGCCAGCGAGGCCGCCGCGCAGGAGCTGCGCGAGGAGCTCGCGGTCCGCGAGCGCGAGTGGGCGGACGCACTCGAGGCCAAGGAGGCCGAGTGGGATCAGCTTCGGGCCGCCTCGGTCGGTGACGACACGACCGGCGAATCCCCAGCGGAAGGTCCAGACGAGGAGCGCAAGGCCGAAGACGACGTCCTCGACGAGGAGAAGAACGAAGCGCAGGAGCGCGAGAAGAAGGAGGCCAATGGTGAGGAGAAAGAGGAGGAAGAGCTGCAGACGCGATGCGACCAACTTGAGGCCGAGCTGGTCCAGGAGCGCAAGGTCGTCGCGGGCCTGCGCGAGCACTGCGACACCCTCGAGCTCCGCCTCAAGCAGGAGATGTGGAAGTTCAACCGCATCAACCTCGAGGTGCAGGAGATGTACAAGGAAGTACAGACGTGGGAAGCGCGGCAGGTCGAGTGGCAGCAGAAGGAGGGCGAGTGGGCCCGCACGCAGGCCACGTGGCAGGAGCTCACGCTCATGCGGCAGCGCGAGAAGGAGGTCACGCAGGCGCTCCTCAGCAACAAGGACGCCGAGATCGATCAGCTGCGGCGGGCCGTCCTCGAACTCGAAGACGAGGTGCATTCCCGCGACGGCTCGGCCAAGACTAAGTCCAGCGCGGCTGGTGAGGAGGACAGTCAAGACAATGAAGAGCGTAACGATGGTGGCGATGAGGAGAATGACGTGAATGAGGAAAACGAAAGCGACGGAGAAGAGGCGGATGGCTCGAACAACAACGTAATGGTGGAGATCGCCGACGAGTCGCACGAGACGGACGAGGGAGACGAGAAAGAACGAAAAACGACAAAGAGCGAAAGCGACAGAGAAGACAACGAAGAAGAAAGGGAAGGCCAGGGGCCAAGCGAGATCGGAGAGGCTGTGGTCAAGGCTGTGAAGAAACTAGAGGAGGAGCATACCGCAGAAAGTCAAGCGGTGGACGAACGCCTGGCGGAGTGGGCACAGCGTGTCTCCGAGCTCGAGCGGCATCTGGCCGAGTCCGAAGCCGAGCGTGCGCTCCTCGAGGCCCGGCTGCACGACCTGCTTCTGGCTTCTTCTGCCCCGGCCACCCGTGACGACGTTGCTGTTGTTGGTGAGGACACGACGACAGCCACAGATGATGTACGACCAGAAGAAGCGACGCCGGCGCGTCCCGAGAACGGGCACAGCTGCAGCGGCAGCAACGACAGCAACGGCCACTCCGAGAACGGGCCGGCAGAGGCCAGCAATGGCACGAGCGGCAACAGCACCAACGGAGCTGCTGATGAAAAGAAGGAGGAGGAGGAGAAAGAGGAGGAGAGTGATGACTTCAGTGCGTTGGCCAGTGCGTGGAACTATGAGGCGGACGACGTGAGCCCCGACAGCACTGCCCTGTGGGGCGCCAGCAACGGCCACGGCGGTCTCTCCGCCAACGGCCTCGACAAGGACGATGATAATACTGAAAAGTTCGAGGAAGAAGGTCAGGCTGAAGAGGACGACGATGATGAAGAAGAAGCGGAAGATGAGGAATGGCGGGCGGAGATCGAGCGGGCGGACCTGTCGGAGGTCGGCCGAACGCTGCTGCGGCGCGAGCGGAGGCAACGCCGCCGCGCCCAGCGCGAGTTTGATCGCTTCCGAACGCAGAGCCTGGCCGACCTCACGGCGCTGCGACGCGACATCGTGGCCCTCACGCGCGACGTTGATCGTGACCGCGCCGACGCGACCAAGCTCCGCCGGCGAAGCTGGATGCTGCAGAAGCAGCTCGAGGCCGCCCAGTTCGAGGCCGCGCGGCTCGAGCGCGAGCGCGCCGAGTTGGCGGCCGAGCTCGAGCGCCAGCGGGAGGCGCATGAGGAGGCCCGCGTAGGGATCGAGATCGTGGAACGACGCGAGCGCGAGCTGCGGGGCGTAGTCGAGGCCATGGACGTTGAGCTGCGACGATTCAAGGCCGACCTCGCCGCGACGCTGCGGCTACTCGACGCCCAGAAGCAGCGCAAGAAGAACCACGAGACGACGAGCACGTCGACAAAATAGTGTTCATTTTTGTCGTCAATCCAGGAGTTTTCACTAAGTGGTCTGGTGTTTATGGTCCGCATTTGATGGAAAATAGCAGCACCTCCTGCTCAGCGCACTGGACCAGTGTGCCGTTGAAGCACTTGGTTGTTAGAGCAAGAAGATGGACGCAGCGCACAAGAGAAAGGACGCTCCAGAGAAGGAAAGCAAGAACACCAGTCACTCAGCCTCTGCTGAACCGCAGGCCAAGAAGCCCAAGAATGAGAAGGACGATAACAAACAGGTTGGGAGTGCCTTCATACCCCCACGAGCCTTTTCCTTACTCCTCCTTCTCACATTTTCTATTCGCTGGTTTAGTCCGCCCTGGCAGAGCTGAAAGACGCGCTGGCCAAGGGCACCGCTCAGGACGTAATCTATTGGATGAAGGTAGCCCCACTACCCCCCTGTTGACGCGAGGTGGCCTGACTTTAGGCTGGGGTCATGTTAGGACGGAACAATCATTCAGCTGAAGGCTACCGACTCCTTCTACGTCGCCCTGGCGGTACGGTGTCCTCCCTTGACTACGGCAATACTTGCGCAAACTCACGCAGGCCATGAGCAGACGCTGGTGGACGCCAAGATCAGGGCGGCGCCGATCTTTGACGAAGCCGAGAAGAAGTACATTGGTTTCGTGGACATGCTTGACCTCACCGCCGCCATCGTGGAGCTCGTCGACGCCAACGACACCTTCAAGAAGAAGCCCCACCCTGACACGGGCGCCGGCCAGAAGAAGAAGAAGGCAAATGACAAACTGGAAGGAGAGGAGGACGGCGGCGAAGACGACGCCGACGCACAGCGCAAGAAGCGGGACTATGAAGAGGATGAAGACGATCCCTTTGCCGAGCATCTCCTCCTCGAAAGCCTTTCGGTCAAGGCCCTCTCTGGTTCGCCAACCAAACAAACGAGAAATCATTCTCTCCAACGCGTTGGTTGGTGATTAACATGTCGGGCGCGCACGACACAGACTTCTCGCACACGGACCCGTTCATCTCGGTGAGCAGCAACGAGAGCCTGACCAAGGTCGCCCAGCTGCTGTCGACCTACCACCGCATCGGTGTCGTCAACGAAAAGGGCGACTTCATCGGTACGATGAGCTCAGGACTGGTGCTTCTCCCGGCAGCAGCGTTTGAACACGCTGACGGCCTTTGACGTCTCGCAGGGCTCGTGACGCAGACGGGCTTCGTGGAGTACTTGAGCGAGGAGCATGCGCTGACGCTCGACCGGCTCGACCAGACCGTGGGCGAGCTGGGCCTGCCAGAACAGGGCGTGTTCACCGTGCCGGTTGCCAACACGACCGCCCTCGACGCCCTCCGCGAGATGCGCGATCGGAAAGTCACCGGTCTCGGCGTCGTCAACCAGAACGGACTCCTCGTCGACATGATCTCCGCCTCGGACCTCATGGTTCGTGCTTTGTGTGATCTTTACTCGCGAGATCACGCTCACTCAACCTCACTCAACCTCACAACGCTCGGGCTTATCACACCAGGTGTGGGCCGAGTGGGAGGCCTGCGGGCAGCCGATCCGGTTCCGGCACCTGTCGACCCTCAACTACCCGATCACCGAGTTTCTGGCGCAGAGCCGCGCGCAAGGCCACCACAAGAAGGTCAATCGCGCTGCTGAGGGGCCGCTCGTGTGCACCAAGGAGACCGAGTTGCAGGAGGTCATCAGCACGATGCTCGCCAACAACATCCACCGCTTGTTTGTGGTGGACGAGGAGCGCATGCCCGTCTCCGTGCTCACCTTTGGGGACATCATCGCCAGCCTCACGTCTTAGGTCTAAGAAGAAGAAGCTGTTTCAAATTCCACCACACATGGCCACGTTCCCGCGTGCTGCGGCCACTTCAGCGGCCTCCTTGGCGCCTTGGCCTGCTGCCGCCCGGCGTGCCTCCTGACGTCGTCGGGCCTTGATGGTCTGGCGTGCGTCCCGCATGAGAAACACCGCCCGAGCAAACGGGTAGCTCCACCAAGTCGGCGCGTCCGAGGCCGCCCCGATGCCCAGCACGGCGTGCGAGTGTAGCGCGCCATTGAACAAGACGGCGTCGCCCGAGGGAACCGTGAGCTCCACCGGGTCCTGGTCGTCGTGTCGATGGAAGCCCATACGCACGGGGCAGCCGAAGCTCAGCGCCAGCAGCCAGTGGGCGTCGCGGTGGTAGGCGCGCTGGGTGCCCGCCTTGTAGATGAGCCCCTCGACGCAGTTGAGTTGCGTGCTCCTGGGAAGCAGAGGCGTTCGATCAGGACAACCGCAAGAACGCCCTTCGTGGTCCTCGCTGCACCCGTTCTCGGGCAGGTTGGCCCACAGGCCCCCCACGCCGTAGAGGCTCTCGTGTAGGATCGAGCTAAAGTGGGCCAAGAGGTCGCTCAACTCGGCGCCAGCCGCGGCGTCTTCGCTTGAAGTTGCCGTCGACGAGCCAGTTGTCTCTGCTTGGTGGCTCTTACGAGGCAAGCGGAGCGTGAAGAGGTGCGCGAAGGGGAGGAACTCGAGGTTGGTCTTGTGTGCGGCCTGCAAAAAACGAGCACACACCTCCTCCTGTTGGTCTGACGGAACGACACCACGTAGCAGCACCACGCCATCGCGTATGTGATGTGCCTCGACGCTGTGAGTTGCGGGAGGTTCCATCTTTTGTGGTGCGTGTGGGCGACCACCAGTGTGCCTTCATTTTTACGTGAAGCGGTTCTTCCTGCCAGGAGTCGTCGATTTTAAGTGCATTGACTTATGGAGGAGCCTGGGTAGCTTAATTGGTAGAGCGCCGCATCAGTAAATCGCGGAGGTTGGGAGTTCGACTCTCCTCCTGGCTCTTCTTCTCCTTTTGCGTCGTGTCTCACTAAGCGGTTCTACTGCTGATGAAAAAGAAAGGCGACCTTCTTCTGTCTACAAATAAACACATTTTATGGCGGGTTTTTCTTTTTGCCGTTCGTAAGTGTTCGCTCTCTGGATGGAAGAGTTTAGCAGGAAGGCGCTCACCACGGTCTGCCTTTCTCTCCTCGCCTTTTTTCTTCTGGTTTTTTGCTGCTAATGAAGTGGGTCAATCAATTCAATCTTTTACGTTACGTGATCCGTGTTGCGGAGCAGCTGCGAACGCTTGCATCGGGCGACAAGTACCGGCTCGAACGCGACGTACGTGGCCACGTCCTTCTTTACGTAGTTGCAACTTTGTTGGGTGGCTTACTTCTCCTTGTTGCTACCACCACCAGGACTATGACCTTGACCTCACGTGTAAGTCAAAGCTCCGCACTGACAGCCGCAGGCGTGAAGTCTGACGGCGCTGGGTGGACCAGATGTGACCCACCGCGTGATCGCCATGGGCTTCCCGGCCGACAAGCTGGTCGAGCAGGCCTACCGCAACCACATCGACGAGGTTCTTCTTCTTCCTCCGTTTTCCAAGCCATAAATGCACAAGGACGTATCCTCACACGGCGGTGGCGAGCAGGTGGCCGAGTTCCTCGAGCAGCACCACAGCGGGCACTACATGGTCTTCAACCTCACGGAGAAGCACTACGACCCAGCCAAGTTTCGCCACCGGGTACTTGCCTGCTGCTCTGGCCAGCTCGGCGAGGCCAAGTTGCCACGGACACGCTGACAGCACACGCGCGCGTGTGTGGTGTATGTGTCTGGCTTGTTACCAGGTCAAGTACTACGGCTGGCCCGACCACCACCCGCCCCCGATGGGCCTCCTCTTTGAGATCGTCAGGTCCGTGCACGAGTGGCTCGAACAGGACCGGCGCAACGTGGTGGCCGTTCATTGCAAGGTGCAGCTCCTCTGGATCTCCAGACCTTCTTCTTCTCCTCTTTGTCCTGAACCCTGGACGTGTCGCTTGTCGCTTGTCGCTTTGGCAGGCGGGCCTGGGGCGCACGGGGACGGTGATCAGCAGCTACTTCCTCTACGCCGGGTTCATCTCGGTCCCGGAGGCACGTCTCTATCTCTGCGCGCGAGCAACATGTATGCTATGAGCCCTGGGCTGACCAGCAAGCCGGCCTCGCGCGCGTTCTTGTCGCTCGTGTCCTGCAGGAGTCGCTGGACTTCTTCGCGGCCTCGCGCTCGCAGTCGGCGCGAGGCGTCAAAGTGCCCTCCCAGCGAAGGTACTTGCTTCCCCCTCTGCGCGCGCTGGCCACGATCGTGCCTCCCCGGACCACACCACGGGCTCTTAGAGCTAAGCCTCACCACCTTTTGTTGTCTCAGGTGCGTCAACTACCTGCACCAGGTGCTCACCAAGGCCAAGCCCCTCGAGCTCGTGCATCAGCCCAAGCGCCTCATCTTGAAGGTTTGTTTGTTCTTGTCTT
>NAVB01001021.1:0-21387 GCA_002179805.1 Acanthamoeba lenticulata | reverse complement strand
GAAGGCGGCCCGATCGCCACGCCCGCGCTGTGGGTGCTCAAGTTCGTGCCCATGTTCAACTTTGCCAAGGCCGTCTTCGACATCAACAACAAGTCCTTCAACCTGGGCACCGTCACGGGCTCCGGTGCGTTTCATCCTCTTCATCGCCGAGCGGACTGAGCGGTAGTAGTGGTTGACACGATGGACCCGATCAGGTTTCTCGTGGGGCGACCTGTACAGGACGAGCTCGCTGCGCGGCGCCTCCAGCGTCCCAGCGCCCATCGAGTCCATCTACTGGCAGTTCATCCTCATCGGCGTCTTCACCGTGCTCGCCTGGTACTTTGACAACACGATTCCCGGCGCCTCTGGCGGCAGCGCCGAGCCCTTGTGGTTCTTCCTCACGCCCAACTACTGGGGCCTCTCCAAGAAGAAGGCCAAGGTGTGCCGCGTTCCCTCTTCTTGGAGTTCCTCCTCCGCGGGTTGGTCTCGTTGCTCATGCTTTGTTTGTTGTTGTTGTTGTTGTGTGGAGGTGGCCGACCAACAGGTGATCGATGGGCTGGCCATGGACCAGCGGCAAGCGCCCACCCAGGGCGTCGTCGCGCGCCATTTGATGAAGATCTACCAGAAGTGGCCCTTCGCCAAGACCCGCAAGGACGTCCTCGCCCTGCGGTACGCGGCCCGCTCCTCGACTCGAGTCCACGAGTGGCGGCACGGCGGCTTGACGCCTCCTCGCTCGCTTGCGCGCGCATGTGCATGTGGCTGGCTGCTGCAGGGACTTCTCGGTCACGATCGCCGAGGGCGAGATCTTCTGCGTGCTGGGCCACAACGGGGCCGGCAAGACCACGACGATCTCGATGCTCACGGGCCTGTTCGAGCCCACCTTTGGCGACGCCACCATCTACGGCCACTCGATCGTGTCCGGCATGGACGACATCCGCCGCATCATGGGCGTCTGCCCCCAGCACGACATCCTGTGGAACGAGCTGACGGCCGAGGAGCACCTGGAGATCTTTGCCGACCTCAAGGGCGTGCCTCGCCAGCTGCGCGCGGCGGTGATCAAGGACAAGCTCGAGTCGGTCGGGCTCTACAACGTGCGCAACAAGAAGGCCGGCTCCTTCTCGGGCGGCATGAAGCGCCGCCTCTCGGTGGCCATCAGCTGCATCGGCGAGCCCAAGATCATCTTCATGGACGGTGCGGTGACCGCCCTCGGCTGCTTTGGTGCCGTCTGCTGACCACAGTCCTCGTCGCGCAGAGCCCACGACGGGCATGGACCCGGTGTCGCGGCGGCACGTGTGGAACCTGATCCAGGAGCTCAAGCAGAACCGCGTCATCATCCTCACGACCCACTCCATGGAGGAGGCCGACGTGCTGGGCGACCGGATCGCGGTCATGTCCCACGGCGAGATCAAGTGCCTCGGCACGCCGCTGCACCTCAAGAACCAGTACGGCGATGGCTACCGCATCAACGTCACGGCCCGCCCGGACGCCGTCGAGGAGGCCAAGGCTCGCATCACCGAGCTCCTGCCCGGTAAGGCCCTCGTCCCTCTTCCTCGTCGTCGTTTTGTTCGACGACAGCGAGACGCTCACCATCGTCGTCATCATCATCATCATCAACAACAACGTCGTCGTCGTCGTTCTCTTGTGTGTAGGCGCCAAGCTGATCGCGGAGACCAACCAGTACCTGATGTTCGGCCTGCCCCACTCGTACCTGTCGCAGATCGTGCCCTTCTTCAGGATCTTTGAGCACGAGCGCGCCCAGCAGGGCAAGCGCGCCCTCATCTCGGACTGCTCCATCTCCCACACCAGTGCGCCTTCTTCTTCCTCTCTTTTCTGTTGGATCTCCTCCAGGGCGGGTGCGCTGACGCTCAACAACCAACCAATCAATCAGCACTGGAGGAGGTGTTCCTCAAGATCACGCGCCAGGCCAACGCCGAGGAGTCTCGCTTGGTGCAGGACCCCTGGGGCAAGGCGACTACCCTGCGGCACTCGACCCGCCATGTCGGCGACGACTAAGCGCTCTCAGCGTGAGCCACCGCACTGCCCTTTCACTCTTTTTGTCGTTTACAAGCAAAGCACAAACCAGCAACCAACAAGGCGCTCTTGTTGTCATTGTACCAATGGGCTCGCGCCACACCGCGAAGTGGCCGTGACGTGGCGGCGGCAGCAGAACAAAGAAAAGTGATACTTGTGGCCAGCTTATGGAGCTGTTGATTCAAGATGAGCGTCGTCGCGAAGCTGGTTGAGTGGGTTGGCAGAGATGGTGCCCTTATCGCCCTCTCCCTCGTGGCCACTGCGCTGGTCCCCTTCCTTGTGGCCAAGCTCCGTTATCGTGCCATGGGGCTGCGTGCAGGATTCACGCTCACCATTTACACCGCATGCTTCCTCTTCTTCCTCTTAATGCTCCACTTCAACGATTACTGGCCAGAAAGCACTGCTGGATTCTGCGTGCACTCACTCATTTCGTGCCTCCATCTCTTCGTCTACCTCTACCACCTCGGTTATGGCTTCGAGTGGCATCTACGGCCCACATTTGCCTACGCGATTGGCCTGCCAGGCTACTGCTTCTTCCTCGCCACGATGCTCTTCACTCCAGGCCTCGTCTTTGTGCGCATCTGCTTCTTCTTGGCCTCTTCTGCCCCACAAGCTGCCTGGCCTCTCTCGGCCGGGCCGCTCTCCGCGCTGGGCGACGAACTGGTGCTGGTGGCCCTCTTTTCCCTCATGTGGACCTGGTCCATCCTCTTCCACCAGGTGCGAACGCCCCCTCTACACGCCATTATTATTCATATCCTCTCCACCATCATGAGCCTCATGCTGGCGGGTCGGCTGACCGAGCCAACAGGCCGGCATGCCCGCGCTCGAGTTGGTGGAGCTCAACATCGACCAGGGCCAGACCTATTCCGAGCTCTGCCGCCTTTCTGTGCCCCATCGGCCCCTCCTCCGCCAGGAGGTTCGTGTGTCATCTCCACATCATCGCCACGACCACGACCAGGTCCTCTGCGTCGCTCTGACTTTTCTTGGGGCCGATCGACAGAATGACGGCGCGGGGTCGCAGGACAGCACAACTGAAGAGAACAAGGCAGCGGCGGCGACGGCGGCGGCCACCACGTTCACGGTGGGCCAGATCAGCGACCCGCACTTGGGCCTCTTCATGTCCGCCGCGCAGCTCCGCAGTGTCTGCGCCGAGGTGGTCGCCCTCAGTACGCGCCTTAACCGTTCTCCTGATCTCGTTCTCGCCTTTATCTGAGCCAAGAATGAAGGGCCCCTTCGCGATCCATCTCATTGCCGCTTGCGCAGAGCCCACGTTCGTGTTCCTCACGGGGGACATGTTCGCCGCCGAGGTGAAGCGCGGCGCGTTCGCCGCCCGCCAGCTCAAGTGGGCGCTGGAGCCCCTCGCGTCAGCCGACGTTCGCGCCTACGCGTGCCTCGGGGTGCGTGCCACACGGCCTCCCTCCGTTGAGCATCTTCC
Organism: Acanthamoeba lenticulata; assembly: GCA_002179805.1. Classification (NCBI taxonomy): domain Eukaryota; phylum Discosea; order Longamoebia; family Acanthamoebidae; genus Acanthamoeba; species Acanthamoeba lenticulata. Next base: position 17,942 of record NAVB01001021.1, on the reverse strand, counting down.
AAGTGGACTCACCCACGTCCAAAACACACAGAACCACGACTACGAGGGGCTGAGCATGATCCAGGCCACGTTCCGCTCGCTCGGCATTCGCCTCCTGTGCGACGAGAGCGAGCTGGTCCATACAGGCACGCGCACGCGCCTCGCCCTGGACCTGGGACGTGGGGACACGGCATGCTGACGTGGGTGTGACGTGGCACCGCAGAGTTTGGCGCCGTCCAGATCATCGGGACGCACTTTGTCTTCCCGCACCGACGCAAGGGCGAACATCTCCGCAAGATCTGCGCCAAGTTCCCGGCCATGGCCTTGCCCGGAGAAGCGGCCGCCATGGACCATGATGGCGGTGATCAAGACGGCGCAGGCACGGCGGCCCGGCCGATCGCCACGACGCGGCTGTTTCTCGTGCACGACCCCAGCGGATTGGCCTCGGTGGGCCCCGACGAGCGAGTCATCGCCTTTGCCGGTGCGTTCCCGCACACACACGCCGATCCCCAAATTCTTTCTTCTCAGTCCTCAACCCGCCCATCTCTGTCTCTCTGTCTCTCTCTGTCTGTCTCTTCACGATATGTGTCCACGGACAAGGCCACAACCACGGCGGGCAGATCGGCCTCGAGACGCTGGGCGTGCGGTGGACGCTGCCGCGTGCGGTGCTTCCGGTTCGTTTTCCTGCCCCCCCCCCTTCCACGACCCCCCACAAAGTCTCTTCCTTGACACCACACACACACGCACGTATGATGCGTGGTGCAGGCCTTCACCGACCTGGGGCTGTGGGCCAAGGGCAGGAACCGCTGGTATGTCCACCGGTACGCATGCGCCCCTTCCTCCTCTTCTCGTATTGTCTTCTTGACTCTTCTTGTGCTGTGCGCCCTCAACGTCCCATCATATCCGCGGACATACGCATTGACGCGGGAATTTGGGGGGGGGGGCTACAGAGGCACCGGCCAGCACGCGTTTCCGTTCCGCCTGGGCGTTCAGCGGGAAAGGAGCCTCCTTCGCGTCACTCTCACCTGAGACCTGACCCACCCCAGGCCCTCCCCCCTGAAATCCGAGTCTTTGTGTACATACCCAAGAAGAGGCCTTCGAAGCAGTTTTGTAACACGTTATCTATTGATCACCTCCCTTCCTCCCCAAACACATACACACACGTCTACACACACTCGCTGCTTCCTCACCGCTCCGATTCGTCGCTGCGGCCCGAGGCCAGGTCCTCCGGTCCCCCTCGGCCGATGCCTGTCGATGATGATTCGATTAAACCAAAGCGTGTGCACTTCGGCGCAACATCTTCGCGCGTACCGGTGGCCTTGTGCCAGGCGTAGGGGTGGACGCGGGAGCCCAGGACGCAGGTCAGCACCACGGCGATGACGGCGCCCAGCAGCGGGCCCACGATGTAGATCCACACCTCGTTCAGGGCCTTCCCGCCCACCAGCAGCGCTGGCGCCAGCGACCGGAACGGGTTCATCGACGTCCCGCCCAGCGGCCTGCGTTTGCAAGACGAAAGCAACGGCAGCGGAAGGTGACCTTCACGCTTCAAGATGTGCTCATTTACGGGAAGTCAAAGGCTTGGGATGTGCTCCTGTACTTACCCTCCCGTCAGGTTCAGCGCGATCAGGACGACGCCAACAGCGATGGCTGCATTGGCGCCCACCACCTTGGCACGCTCGGCCACGTTGAGGGTGACGAAGATGAGGATCGTGGAGAAGATGACCTCGAGTGCCAGTGCTGAGCGCATCGTCATGCCCTCCGGGAGCGAGGCTCCCAGATCGCCCTCCTTGCCCAGCATGCCCATGACCACGAGACTGGCCAGCAGAGCCCCTGCGCAACCGATTGTCAACAAGTTCCCCCTTCGTGCGGAAGAGGTAACCAAGAGAAGCGTACCCATGAACTGGGCAGGAAGGTAGATGAGCAGACGCCACCACTCAAAGGCGAAGCGGAGGGAAAAGGCCACCGATGTGGCTGGGTTGTAGTGTGAGCCAGATATCTGACCCACGCAGAACACCATCGCCATCAGGGCGAGGCCCTCGGCCGTGACGGCAACTTGCCAGCAAGAAGCAACGTCAGCAGCGAATGTTTGGAGAAGGTGGTTGAGGAGAGGTGAAATAAGTACCGGCTTGAGAAGTGTGCGGACTGGCGTTGCCAAGACAGACAACAAAAACGATAACAAACGTGCCAATGAGCTCAGCAAGGCCCCGCCTAACCTCACAAAGGACGGTCTCCCACTTCTGGTGACCAGATCCCCCTGCAAGGAACTCGTAGTACTCCATGTGCTCCATCCTCGTACTGTAGCGAGTAGCCAGCACAACGCCCACAAACAAGGGAAGGAGGGGACGGAACTCACGGATGCGTTCTGCCTGATGCCCAGCAGGAAACCCACGGAAGCACTGCCGGATTCGTTTATTTCAGAAAGGTTTCGATGAAGTTTTTATCCAGGGGATGACCTCGTTAGCCCAACAACAAACTCCTGTGTTCACCATCTACCCCTCCAGTGTGGGATGTGAAAGATTTACAAGTCGTACAACACTGTTTGGCCACGCAACGCTCAGGCGAGCGTGTTGTCTGTGTCATGCATGGCTCCTAGGAGATCATCAAGGGCGGTGACCACGCCCTCCATTGCCGGGCGCTTGGCGGACTGTGCGTGCCAGCACTTCTTCATCAGCTTCTCCACGAGGGGTGGACAGTCGGGCGGGATCGGCGGACGGCGGCCCTCGAGCACATCCAGCGTGACGCCCATGAAGTTGCGCCCGGCAAAGGGTGCTTTCCGCGTGATCACCTCCCACATGACGATGCCGAACGAGTACACGTCGGCCTTCTCCGAGTAGCGCTGTCCCTTGAGCACCTCGGGCGCTGTTGTCCAACAACCAAGCAAACAGTCAGCACGCTGTCCCTCAGGAAAAGTGGCTAACCTCTGAACAACGCACCGGTCCAGCAGGGTGTGCCGCATCGAGTCATGGTCGCGTTCTCTTCTTTGATGCGCGCAAACCCAAAGTCGGCGACCTTGACGTTCCACTCGTCGTCCACGAGCAGGTTCGCGGGCTTGACGTCGCGGTGTACGATGACGGGGTCGCGCGTGTGCAGGTAGGCCAGGCCAGTGGCCGCCGAACGGAGAAGCCGCAGCCGGCGGGGCCACGGCAGCCGCACGGCGCTGTTGGCGAGGAGCTCCTTGAGCGCGCCCTGCTTGACAAACTCGGTCACCAGCGACAGGTTGGGCCGCTGGACGCAGGCGCCGATGAACAGCACGATGTTGGGATGTTGCAGCTCCGAGAGAAAGGCCATCTCGGCGCGGAACTCGAGCATGTGCCGCTCGTCGAGCTGCTGCTTGATGAACCGCTTGACGGCCACATCGACGCCCTTCCATCTGCCCCGGTAGACCACCCCATACGAGCCTTGCCCGACCTATACCGATCGAGAAGACGTCTGAGACATGTGCATGGTGTTGGGGACCAACGTGAAGGTTGGCGAGCGCACGAGCTGGGTGAGGGCGATGTCGTTGAAGTTGATGATCCAGCGGCACATGTTGGCCGACGTGAGGAAGCTGTCCTCCTCGAGGCCCGTCTGCTCGCGAAGGCCGCCGCCGGCGATGACGTCCGCCTCGTCCTCGCGGCTATGGGTTGTCGACGAGAGCGACCGCTCCTCGCCCTCGTCGCTGTCGGCCTCAGGAGGCGCCAACGGCGCGTCGGCGAAGAAGCGCAGCTCGAGGCCGCGGGCCTTGACCTCGTACAGGACCGAGCCTGTTGCGAGCGGGAAAAGCTTACTTTAGTGTCTGCCACAAATAATCCAGAAGGCTTCACACGGACCTGCGGGATTGTCGGGCATCTCAAACTTGCCGAGCTTGACGAACCGCTTGCTCTCCTCGCCGAGCTGCGTGCCGTCAAGCTTTTGCTTGGCCTCGGTCGACATGACGATCTGCACGCGCATAAGAATGACAGGCCTCATGAGCCGGCTTGGGTTCTCGTGGAGAGCAAGGGGGAGATTGGAACCTGGCCGCCGTGCGTGATGGCGGTGATGCGCGCTGTGGCATTGACCGCGGGCCCGACGTACTCGACTCGCCGGGTCTTGGGGTCGCGCACCATGCGCGGTTGCCCAATGTGCACGCCCATCCGCACCCGCAGTCCCTTGAACGTCGCCCTGCGCGAGCACCCGCCGATCAGGACCAGCCCAAGCGGCAACGGCCCGCCACCTCCCACTCCACCGGCGCGATCTCGGTACCGCTCGTGGATGTCGTCCCACTCCTCCGAGGCGGCCGGGTGGTCGAGCAGGGCCTGGGGCCAGTCGACGTCCATCAGCGCGCGTTGCACGTCCATGCACCACTCGACGGCGTCGACCGTGCTGGCGAACGCCATGCAGAACGAGCCCTCCCCACCCGCGCGCTCCCTGTGTGTTCCGCGACGTCAGCGTGGCCGGGTTCCGGCGTGCACGACGTCACGGCGACAGGTACCTGAAGAAGACGACCTCGTAGCCGCGGTGCTTCTTGAGGAGGTCGCGCAGCAGACGGTTGTGGAGGAGCGTGGCGTCGCGCATGGCCGCTGGGTCGTGCTCCCAGAGCGACGCGGCGCGCGAGATGTCCGAGAAGACGATGGTCACTTCGCCCTCTGGCGGTGGCGTGCTGCTGCCGGAGCCGCCCAGCCCGCTCTTGGCCGTCTCGCGGCTCGCGGCGGACGATGACGAGTGGATGGACTGGCGGGTCGTCGACACTGCGAACGAGCGCGGCGAACTCAACGAGGAGGAGGAAGGCATCGATGACAGCCAGCCTCCGCCCTCGCCCAGCGCACTGAGGCGCGTCATGATCTCCTGTTTTGTGTTTTTGCGTCGAAATGAGACTTTCGATCGAAGTGAAAGAGTAGGCCAATGGGTGATCATCGCACCAGGAACGAGGGACGGATGGTGGGATCGCTGTGCCACGCAGTCCGCATTATCTCGGCGTAGTCAGCCGGCACCGACATCTCGGCCAGCTCCTTGTCGTCAGGAAGGGTAGGCCGCGCATTGTCCCGCAGCACGGCCACCGCGATCGCCGCCGGACTACATGCAGGACAATGAGCGCATGTAAATACTTGACATACTTACAATTGATAATTAAATATTAATATTTTTAAATAAATCGAGTAAATTGTCGACGTACGTCATGCCAAAGTAGGGCTGCTCTCGGGTCAACAGCTCCCAGAGGACGATGCCAAAACTGTAGACGTCCGCCCTGGCGTAGTCGATCTGTGGCGCATCGTTGAGCACCTCGGGCGCCATCCAGTGGATGCTGCCCTGCGCGTGGCGCGCGGACGCGTTGCGGGCGAGCTGCTCCTTGGACCGCGTGAGGCCAAAGTCGGAGACCTTGAGGTTCCACTTGGCGTCGAGCAGGAGGTTGAGCGACTTGAGGTCCCGGTGGACGATGCCCGACGAGTGGAGGAAGTGCATCCCCTTGGCCGCCTGGTACGCGATCTTGACTCTGAGCGGCACTGGAATGTCTGGCACGAGCTCGTTGTGCAACAAGTCAAAGAGGGAGCCGAGAGCCATGAACTCCATGACGATGCACATGCGGGGCGGCTTGATGCACGCGGCCATGAAGAGGACCACGTTGGGGTGGCGCAGCGCCGTCATGATCCGCACCTGCGTAGAATGCATTCCAGTTGCCCATTCATTGCCGGTCAGACCACAGGTTTCAACGTCCACCACCAATTCATTGACACGGACCTCCTCCTTGAAGCTGCGCTCGAGCTCGCGCGCGGCGGCGGTGTGGCCCGAGGACGTGATGGTCTTCACGGCCACCTCGGTGCCCTTCCACAGGGCCTTGTGCACGGTGCCGAACCCGCCCGTGCCGAGCTCCTCGGCCATCTCGAGCTCGGCCATGTCGATCTCCCACTCGTTCTCCTTCCGGCCGCGCGAGCGGCTGCGCATGACCAGCGCGACGACGCACATGAGGCAGAGGAAGAGGACCAGGACGGGGATGACCGTGCCCAGCACGGCGCCCAGGATGACGCCCGTGCGGTCGGAGCTCGTCGGCACGAGCGACTCGCAGAACGGACCTGTGTAGCCCGGGTCGCACGAACAGGTGCCGTCGGTCGTGCAGATGCCGCGGTCGGAGCAGATCACGCCGTTGGACACGCAGGATGCGAACGAGCTCACCGCCACGCCGCCGCACATGGTATTGGTGATGACATGGGCCAACCGGGCCTTGGCCTCGGGGTGATTGGGCAGCGCTAGCGAATTACTGCACGTTGTTGTTATTGATTGGTCGGCGTTGTTGTGAGCCACAAGGTCGACCGCTGAGAGGAGGGAACAGGTGCGCACTCATTGGCTAGACTCAGCGCCGCGGGATAGGCCTGCGTCCAGTAGAGAAAGTCCACCAGCGAGCGGACCTTGAGGCAGCTGACGACGTCCGACGTGAGCAGCACGAGGTGGTCGTAGGTCACCATGGGCCAGCTGTCTTCGCCTTCCGCTGAGTTTTTTTGTCATTTATATATTTTGTAAGCATCTGGCGGCCAAGCTGAAGAGGCAAAACGAACCATTGATGATGACGGACGTGAAGGGACGATCGCGGTAGTCCGCCACGGCCGACGTGACGCTCTTCGCAGAGGCCGAGAGCCTTTCGCCGCGCGAGTTGGTGAAATCGGCGAAACCGATGTAGCGCCGCTCGACGATGGGCAACTGGGGCCAGACGCCGAGGGCGTAGGGCGTGTTGTAGAGCGCCTCGGCCAAGTCGTCGGCCCAGACAACCCGGCCCGTGTCCTCGACCGGGAAGCGCCCGTTCACCACGCCTTCGCGGAAGGCCTGGCTGACGTTTCCCAGCGTCTGCGTGAGGATGCTCGTCACCGAGGTCATGCTGGCGCTCAGCAAGATGGTGATGTTCTCGGGCGGTAGCAAGTGGACCAGGTCGGGATTGAGCTGGCGAATCGCGGCGTGGTCCCATGTGTCGACCGTGCCCAGGTAGATGTCGGCCAGGGTGGTGAGGTCGAGCATCAGCGTGCCCTGATTGAGCGTCTCCGGCAACTGCAAACCGCAACGCATCCATCATCGTGAGAACAACATCTTGCGAGTGGCGATGGGGATGACGACATAGAGCCGTACGTTGTAGCCGGCACCGATGGCGGTGGCCACGATGGGGAGGCTGAGCCGCAGCGAGTCAGTCTGTCGCTTGGCACCAGCCTGGGCGGCAATGGCCGCTTGGTCGATGGCATCATAGCCCACCACGCTAAAGTCTAAATTGCCCGAGGCCAGCTCGTCGAGAGCCTTCGTTCCGTTGAGCTCCTGAAGGGCGATCATCTGGAAGTTGGTGTCGAACGGGAAGGCGTTTGCCCACACCGGGCCGATCCTGAAGTTGTTGCCCTTGCCCAAAACAAACTTGGTGGTGAACACTTGCTTGCCGTTACATGTCAGCAGGCCGAACGAGTCCATAATCAATCTGAAGGACATGAACGTGTGAGTAGAATCAATTTTAAGAAAATAAAAACAATAAGAGTATAAAATGAATTTTTTTAAATAAAAAAGGGGAAAATTGACCGCTTGTAGAGCAGAGGGAGAGTGTAGTAGCCGAGCTCCTCGATGGTGCTGGTGGCCTTTTCATTGATCTGAGTCCAGACGAGCATCTGTTGCGAGTAGGTCATCCACGTGCAGTCGGACACGTTGGCATGCTGTCGCGTGATGATGGAGCTGATCATGACCAGCGGCCACGAGGTGGACTGATTGCCGTTGCTCATCTCCGTCACCAGAAAGCGTGCCGATACGCGATCCTTCACCTCAATCAGAGCCGACTTCACAGTTTCCTTTGATGGCGCCACGATCGCTCCTGGGGGCCGCAGGGGTGTCAGTTCGTCAGCGGGCCGCCACGCTGCTCGTCATATCAGGCGCACCCGCATTGTTCTTCATCAAGGCACGGTTGAGCCCCGCCTGACTGGCAAACACGGACGTGGTATAGGTCATGCTGTATGGCACGCTCTACGCAATGGAACAGATTGTCAACAAAAAGCGGGAGAACGAGCAGAAGGGCGGGAACCGCTTACGAGGACGGTGCTGAGCTGCTCTTGGATGGGATTTACGACGTATGATCGTCCGACGATCGAATCCGATCCCGCCCACCGAGTAGCAAAGGAGTCATTCGTGGTGTAGACCGACATGCTGAAGGCCGGGTTGAAGAAGGCCAGCGCATTGGCAAACACGTCTGATATGCTGCCCCGCCGATCGTTGGCAAACACCAGCACGATGGGCTCGAAGGGCAAAGAGACGTTGGGGTTGAGCTGCGCGATGGCCGAATCGTTCCAGTAGACGACAGCCCCCGACCAGATCTTGGCCAACAGCGGTACAGTCAGGACCTGTCGCGGCAGCGTCAACAGTCAGTGATTGTCGTACGGGAAGCTCGCCATGAACGACACCACGGGCGGAGCACAGCCTTGCACCAGAGACTGGTTGTTGGGCGGAGCAGACGGTCCGAGGTTGTAGGCCACAACAACGGGTTGACAGACGGTGGGAAAGTTGATCCTATTGTGGGCCTCCTGCCAATCGGGCGGCCAGTAGGAGTCAACCGCGGCAGAGTCCTTGAGGATAAATCGGCGCAAATTATCAAAAGGGGGTAAACACGCCCAGACGGTGATGGCGTGACCACAACGGGAGCAGAGGAGGAGAAGAAAAAGAGTCAAATGGCAAGAATTAGATGTGGCTGGTGCAAGGTCAAACTCAATCGAGCCCTGTGCGTACGGTGGACAAGCCGATGGCCTCGACGGCAGACTCTGGTGTCAGCTCGGGCTTCCACTGGAATGAAAAGTCCTCCTGCACATACTGCGCGCGCCATGATGGCCCATTGGCGTGGGTTAAGCATTTTGTCCGTCGTCTGCCACTGCTGTCTCCCAACAGGATTCTGCAGGGCTCTCCGCGGCGTACGTGATATGCATCGGCAGCATAGGAAACGAGGGCGCCCATGTGCAAGCTCCCTCCCCCGGCCATGAAGGTGGCGGCACGAACTGTCGAATCTTCAGGATGCCTTGCGTCAAACAAAAGTTTGCGCTGCACGATGGGCAAGGGGCATCGCGTACCTCGACCATCAAGCAGAAAGACCGCTACAAAAAGACAAAACACAGCAAACCGACCCTTTGGCGGCATGTTGTTTGGGAGGTGCGGCGATTGTTGGTGTTAGAAGCGGAACAACATAACTGTTTGTGCAAACAGCGGCACCAGGACAACCACGAAAGGAAATCTCGCAGCAGCTCGGAGTCTTTGGCTTGCGCCAATCACAAGTTGTGAAGTTATTCGTGAACAACACCAATCGCCATTAACCTGGTCTTGCAGAAACCGGACCAAGCAACTCTCGTTTCTTCGGGCAACCACGAGCACAAAGGAACTAACCCACACAGCCGATTGCTCTCTGCGTTTGTGTCGACCTTCACGCATAAGGCTGAGACTCACCTTGAAAGCCGACATCCGGGCCAGATCGCCCGATGCCTGCGCCAATGGGGTGTGCACCATTTTTATCCACGGGTCAAGGCACACTCTCGACCGAGTGACCGCAACCAGAAGGACAACACGTACCTGTGGCGCTCACGGCGGCCGCGGGATGCACGCGTGAACCGAACGTGAAGGTCAGCACCACGGCGATGACGGCGCCCAGCAGCGGGCCCACGGTGTAGATCCACACCTCGCGCAGGGCCTCCCCGCCCACCAGCAGCGCTGGCGCCAGCGACCGGAACGGGTTCATCGACGTCCCGCCCAGCGGCCTGCGTTCGCAAGACACGGGCAATGTCAGTTGGGGGGTGAGCGTCCTCGAGGAGGCACGGCGGTACCCACCCGCCCACTGCGCCGAGCGCCAGGAGAAGCACTCCCGTCGGGATCGCGCCGGCGGCGCCGACCACCTTGGCCCGTTCGGCCACGTTGAGAATGGTGAAGAGCAGAATCGAGGAGAAGAGGATCTCCAGCCCGAACGCCGCTCCCGAAGTCATCTTGACAGGGATCGAGGCGCCGAGGCCGCTCTCGCTGCCCAGCAGGCCTTGCGTCACGAGGCTGGCCAGCATGGCTCCTGTGCGCAGCCGTAAACGTGTAAGGACTCCACTGGCGCAAGGGACTCACCAAGTTTGATGGTTGGCCATCGCGGCGTACCGATGAACTGAGCGGGGAGGTAGATAAGAAGGCGCCACCACGCGAAGGCGAAGCGGAGGGAGAAGGCCACCGAGACGGCCGGGTTGAAGTGCGCTCCCGAGACCTGTCCGATAGCGAACACGAGCCCGATCACCAAGCCCACGGCCAGTGGGCTCTCTGCGGCGAGTCCCCCTTTGAGCTCCAATGTTCGCCCTGGAGAGCATGACAGGACGAAAGGCAAGTGGGACGGAACGCACCAAAGTCGGTGGCCTGTGGGCTGGCTGCGCTCAGGCATGTGACAAGCACGAGGGTGAAGGTGCCGATGAGCTCGGCCACCGCGCGCCTGAGCTCCTTCAGGCAGCGCGCGAATCGCTGATGGGTCTCCCCGCCAGGCAAGGACTCGTAGAATGTGAACTCTTCCATTCCCTTTGTGTGTGTGTGTGTGTGTGCTTTTCTTCTTCTGGTGGTCTCAAGAGGGTGAGGTCACAGGCGCCCGGCCTCACCGACATGAACCGGGGATTCCAGGGAACGTCGCGGCAGTTTGGCGCGAAGTCACGTTGCTCATCTTGCTCCCGGGCACACCGCAAGAGATGGAACAGCGACATGGCCGCCTCCATGGCAAGGTGCGGCAGTGCGGGCGGGCACTGGGGAGCGTGTTCGACTCATCTCCATTCGATTTTTGAAATTAATAGGTGGCTCTTGTCACGGGCGGCACCTCTGGCATTGGTCAAGCCACTGTCGAGGCGTTTCTGCGGTGAGCCTCTTTGCTTCTTTGTGCTTCGTGGCTGATGTCAATCAAGTAATTAAACGATTCGTGGGCCGTGCAGGGAGGGAGCGCGTGTGGCGTTTACGGGCCGGCGAACAGGGTTGGGCGCCGAGCTGGCGGCGCGCTTGGCCGGTGGCGAAACCGGCAAAGTCCTGTTCATAACAGCGGATCACAGCCGCCGGGAGGACTGCGCGCGGTGCGTGCAGGAGACCCTCGAGGTCTTTGGGCGCATCGACGTCCTTTTTAACAATGCCGGCACGTGTGCACTCTGCGCCTCTTTGCTTTGTCCTGCCTTGACATGACGTTGGCCTCGTCCTCTGCAGGCGTTGTGCTGCTGGACCGAACGGCCGAGCAGACGAGCGAGGAGGAGTGGGACCAAGTGATGCGCCTCAACGTCACGGTACCATGGGCCGGCCCCTTTTGTTCGTTCCAGAGCCACGCCGCTGATGGCCATTAACAACTCGTTCGTGTCCAGGGCGTGTGGCGCATGTGCAAGGAGGTGCTGCCGGTGATGCGCCAGCAGGGCCGCGGCTCGATCATCAACAACGCATCAGACTGGGGCCTCGTCGGCGGCCGCGACGCCGTGGCCTACTGCACGTCCAAGGGCGCCGTCGTCCTCATGACCAAGTGCGTGCAGGCCTCTCCCCTCTTCCCTCGAAAGCGCGGGCCGCTTCACGATCTCAAACTGACGCGGGGGCGGGGCAGGGCGATGGCGTTGGACCACGCCCACGAAGGCATCCGTATCAATGCCGTGTGCCCCGGCGACACCTTTGTCACGCGCTGGGTCGACCGTGACCGCGCCAAGGTGCTGGAGCCTGACGAGGACCCGGCCACGGTGAGCGACAAGGAAGTGGAGATGCGCCTCAAGATCAGCCACGAGATCCCCATGCACCGAGTTGGCACGGCATCGCCTCACCCTCCCCTCTTATACACTCGTGCGTGGTGTGGCCTGGAGGGAGAGGCAGCTGATGATGATGATGGTGATGACCATGCACCCGTGCGGGGGCTTAGGGGAGGCGAACGAGATCGCCAATGCGGTGCTCTTCCTGGCCAGCGACGAGTCCTCCTTCATGACCGGCGTCGCCCTCCCCGTCGATGGTGGTACGCGCCTTTATGACCAACGAAAATGAAAATCTTTACATTTATTGAGGCCGCTTTGTTTGACGCATGGTGGTCAGGTAACACGGCCCAGTGAAGAGGCGCGCCACCGAAGCAAGGGCTCGAGGCCTCCTTCCTTTTTGTTTCTTTCATTATTAAAAAGATCACGCGTTGCGCACGTCGGGGGAATCCGCTGGAGCCACAACTCGCTTGGTCATGTCAACAAAGAGTTGGTGCCACCGTGGGTCGTCGGTCAGTTCGGGATGGAAGGCCGTGCCCAGAAGCCTCCCCTGGCGCACCGCCACAATCACCTCTGCGCACGCCCCCGAACCCAACACCTTCAGCCATTCCTTCCCTTGTTGCGGGTCTGCCTTGGGGTCGTATTGTCGAAGATAGAGGAGGACGCACCTTTGCGCTCGGCGTCGGTGGGCTTGGCGGGCACCGCGGCCAGGACCTCGACGTTGGGTGAGTGGACGGCCGTGACGGCCGGCGCTCGGATAAAGACGGCCGGGAAGGGCTTGGTGTCGCCGTCCGCCAAGGCCGGCACGGTGAGCGTGTCGGCCACGAAGGAATTCAGCTGGCGGCCAAAGTAGTTGCGCGCCGTCGAGACGTCAAGCCCGCCCAGCACGGCCTGCCCGCCGGCCTTTTGGCCCTCGACGTGCTCTGACAGCATGATCAACCCCGCGCAGGTGCCCCAAACCGCCTACGCACGCAGATCGTCATGTTGAGCAGTTTGACACCACCACCGCTGTGGCCCCGCCCATGCACGCGCGTCGTGTCAGCCGTACCTTGTGGGGATTGCGGACGAACGCACGAAGGGGCTCGAGAAGGCCCGAGGCTTCAGCGATAAGTGCCATCGCCGTGGACTCGCCGCCCGGAATCAGGAGCCCCTCGACGCTCTCCAGCTGTGCAGGCGTGCGCACTTCAATGGCCTCCACCCCCGATAGTGACTGCAGCCGCTCAACGTGTTCCCGAAACGCGCCTGGCGGTGATGTGAGACACAAAACTGCCTCCACCCGGGGCAAGTGAGGAGGGTACCCTGCAGCGCGAGCACTCCAATCCGCACCATGGTGTATGTTTTGTCGGACTTGCAGAGGGTGTGGGTTAGATCACAAAATCAATCCAACAGTGGCAGACTGTGCGGGCCTTCTCTCTTTGTTCGATTACCAAAAGGGCATTTCTCTTTCCGGGCAATGCAAGGAAATACTCAAGAGAAAACATAAATTCGAGATGGGCCAATGGGAGTGCGAGGCGTCAGATGTCTTTCCGCGGCCCTTGCCGACATTCCTAACATTGTTCATGCCGATTGGCGCTACGCTGGGCTTACGCACAAGGGATGGTGTGCTGAGTCGCCGACAGGGAAGTGCCGTCTCAGGTTCTTCCAGGAACCTGCGCGGGCCCGGGGAGCCACGCGTCACCGCCACCCACCATTTACCATTAGGGGCCTTCTTTGTTCGTCATGTGGTGCAACTCGGGGTTGACCTTCCTTCACGTTTTCGTTTCGTCATTATAAACACCGCTGGCTGCTCAAGTCACTCGTACTGTTCACTTGCACACTTGCACAACAGACTCAAACCAATATGTCGGCCACCACACCTGCAAGCAATGGAGGAGCTGAAAACGGTACCTTTTCGCAACAAAACGAAGACGCTACGTTCTAAGTGTGTTGAGATCGAGTGGGCAGCCTTCTCATAACGAACCTACTCCTGTAGGGACTACCAAGTCGAACGCTGGGCGCGGGTCCTTCCAAGTGAAGGCCGGCCTTGCACAGATGCTTAAGGGAGGCGTCATCATGGACGTCGTCAACGCCGAACAAGCACGCATCGCCGAAGAGGCCGGCGCTGTGGCCGTTATGGCTCTGGAGAGGTGCGGATCTTTCGCTTCATCGTTCTTTCGCTAGATCTCATCACAAGCAAGAATCCAAATGGACTTTTGTTTGTTTTTCTTTTCTTTTCTGCTCTGGTCTAGAGAAAATAATTTATTAATGGATGATGGTATGCAGAGTGCCGGCGGACATCAGGAAGGACGGCGGCGTGGCGCGCATGAGCGATCCCGTCATGATCAAGAGCATCATGGAGGCCGTGTCGATTCCTGTCATGGCCAAGGTGCGCATCGGGCACTTTGTCGAGGCGCAGATCCTTGAGGCCATCGGCACCGACTACATCGACGAGAGCGAGGTCCTCACGCCCGCCGACGACGAGAACCACATCAACAAGCACAACTTTGGCGTCCCCTTCGTGTGCGGCGCTCGCAACTTGGGCGAGGCCCTGCGCCGTATCAGCGAGGGGGCCGCCATGATCCGTACCAAGGTTCGGACCTCTTCTGGGCTAGGGCGAGGCGTTTGCGTGTTGAACTCAACATGTGGGCGATCACCTGCTACTAGGGCGAGGCTGGTACGGGCAACGTGGTGGAAGCCGTGCGACATGCTCGAACGGTCAATGGTGAGATCAGGAAGCTCAAGACCATGGACGAGGACGAGCTTTACACCTACGCCAAGACCATCGGGGCGCCCATCGAGCTGGTCCAGCAGACGGCCAAGCTCGGTCGCCTGCCCGTCGTCAACTTCGCCGCTGGTGGCGTGGCGACGCCCGCCGATGCGGCGCTGATGATGCAACTCGGTACCGACCTCACATTCTTGGTAGAGATCGACAGCGTGATGAGCGCTCACAAGAGTGTCTTCTTCTTGTAGGGATGGACGGCGTGTTCGTGGGCTCTGGCATCTTCAAGAGCGGAAACCCGGAGAAGCGAGCGCGGGCGATCGTGCAGGCAGTGACGCACTACAAGGACCCGCTCGTGTTGGCCAAGGTCTCGGAGGATCTCGGGGAGGCCATGGTCGGCATCAACTGCGACCAGATGAGCGAGAAGTGGGCCAAGCGAGAGAGCGGCTACACGGGCACCGCCCAGTAGAGAGCCCAAAGCTTTCAATTCCTTACTTTCATGAAGGCTCTGGTTTTATTCACATAATGTTCACGCTTTGTTTATACAACTCTCTTCTTCTTCTTCTCTTTCCTCTACGACTTCGAATGTCTTAGCTTAGAACTGGACGACGGGCGACGAAAGCGAACGGAGCGGGGGCACGGGCACCGACAAGGCTTCTCGTAGCGAGGCGGTCTTGGAGTAGGAGGGGAAGCTTTCCCGCGAGAGGTCCAGCTTTTGAAGGTGACCCGAGAGCGCCCCGGCCTCCTCATCGTCGTCACAGAGCTGCTGCTTGGGCGGGCCCATCGGTGACGGCAGGTCAGAGTCCAACACAGCGGGGCTCAGGGTGCCCGAGACCACGGGCGACTCGGTGCCGCCCGTGGCGAGCTCCTCCTCGTCATCGAGGATCTTAGGCTTCGTCTGCGCGGTGACGACTGCGCGCACGACGGCGAGATCACCCGCCGAGATCGTCATCAGGTCCCTCTGGGCCAACTCGACGTCATCCACCACCGGCGTGACGGGCGCAACGGCCGCAGCCGCGGTTACTGCTGAGATGCTGCTCTCGACGCCCGGTTGGGCGTCGAGGGTGATGGGGGCTTCCTGGTCCTTGCGGCTCTTGCGGGCGCTGCCCTCCTTCCGCTTCTTGCGTCCCTCCTTGGGTGCCTGCCTCGACTTGGGCGAGCCGCTCGCCTCCTCTGACGAGGCCGACATGATGGAGCCGCGCCTCTTGCGGCTCCTTCGCTGCACGGTGATGCTCGCAGGCAGGCCCTCCATGATCCACGGATGGTTCAGCACCTCCTCCATCGAGATACGGTAGTGCTTGAGCTTGACGAGCTTGCTGATCAGCGAACGAGCCCCGGGTGACACAAAATCGGGGACCGAGTACTCGCCTGCCAGGATCGCGCGACACAGGTCGCGTTCGGTCTCGCCCACGAAGGGTGGAGTCCCGCAAAGCATCTCGTACACTGCATGAGATGAGACCCCGCGTGAGAAACAACCGAAGAAGAAAGTAGTCGAAGAAGAAAAACGTACAGAGAATGCCCATGCTCCATGCGTCGAGCTCTGGTCCAACGTAGGACTCGCGGCGAAGGACTTCGGGCGAGGCGTAGATGAGTGATCCGACGGGGTCGTTGACCTTTCGGCCCGGCTGGTAGCGGTGCGAAAGACCAAAGTCTCCCACCTTCACGTTCCACTCGCTGTCCAGAAAGATATTCTGTTGTTTTGTGAGAAGAAGCGCGTAAGTCTTCACCATTCCACGGAAAGGAGAAGCCAAGATCTTGGAGAGGAAGCGAACCTCTGGCTTCAAGTCGCGGTGGCAGACTCCTTGACGGTGCATGTAGCTCACGGCGAGGGCGGTCTGAGTGAAGATGCGTCGGGCGCACTTCTCCTCCAGGACGGTCTGTGTAGGGTTTAGCTCGTGGCTGTAGAGCACTTCAAAAAGGTCGCCTCCACCAGCACGCTCGAGGACGATGTAGAGGGCATCTTCTGTCTCGAACCACTCCAGCAGCTTGACAACGTTGGGGTGGTCAAGAAGCTCAAGCACTTCGATCTCCTTCCTCGCCCGCTCAAGCCGCTCTGGGGTCTGGTCCTTCCTGATGGCCTTCACGGCAACCTTCCTTGCAAGGCGATCGTGCTGCTTCACGCACTCGTAGACTTCGCTGTCGCTCCCGCTACCGAGCTTCCCCGTAACCACGTAGCCAGGGATTTTGCCTCCGGGTTCCATGTCGCTTTAGGACGAGGCGCAACAAGACAAGGTCAGACCTGCAAGACATGGGTGAGCAATTCCTTAGGACCAGCATTGTTTGAAACAATCAACTTACAAAATCAGATTTCGTGATTCAATTTCGCGAAGGCAAAAGGAGGAAGAGGAGAAGACGGGGAAGTATACGTGAGGAGAGTTGGGCGTGTGTGTGTGTGCAAGCGAGACCTTGGCCAGGAATGGTTGAGGGAGGGGTTCGTTTATGTGTGCAGTGTATCGCAAGGCTTTAAGGTGGAGTAGGCGCTGCAAGTGTAGAAGAGCAGGCAAGCACCTAGGAAGTTGCTGGCGTGTCGAGGAGGAGGGAAAGGTGGGAGTGGAGGTGTGCGTTTGTGTAGCGAGTAGCGCGCAAATGAAAGCAACAACGAAACAGATGGCCAAGTAAGCAGCAAAACGGCCGGTGATGGTGCACACAGAAACCAGTCAGGTGGGAGACCAAGCACTATCTTGGCCGTGTCTGCGGGATAGGTAGTACAGTAGACGAGACGTGGATGTCACGGAGCTGCGGGGTTTTTGGTCGACAACCTGTTGCCTTTTCGTTGCAGCAACTGGCTAACACCTGGCGTGGCGCCTGTTTATTGGGTTCCTAGCTCCGAGTCGTGATGTGTAGCCCCACCAACGTCGCGAGTGAGGGTGTCGCAGGCAGAGTAGTCTACAGAATGACGGAGCGCCAAACGTGCTCCAGGTTTGCTGTCCTGGAGGCATCGCTGGTCTTTCACCATCCCCGATGTCCAGAAGTTTGTGCACTATTTTTACACATGAGGATTACCGTTGCAGTGTAGCGTTTGGGCTGCTTCACATTCTACGGCTGCCTAAAATTCCCCTTGAAAATCGCGAAAAATCACATGCCACAACCTGCAGGGGCAAAAAAAGAATCGTGAAGATTGTGCTAACACGATCTTGGTGGTAAGGGGACGCGTCTTGGGGTCGCGATGTTTTATCAAGGGGCTCAAACGTCTCAATACGGACAAATTAATCAGCCCTCGTTCCAGCAACAGCCCCAATATGGCTACAATGCACCGCCAGCTGCACCATCTGGAGGCTCCATTCTCGAATTTCCCTCGCCTTATGGAGCCCCTCTTTATGGGGGCTATCCTCAGCCTGCTCCTCCTGACAATACATATGGCGCGATGCCTCACTTCGCTCCACAACAGCCCACCAGCCTCCCCCCACAAGCGCAGCAGCCTGCTCCCGCAAAGCAGCCTCTGTTTCAGCCCTCTGGTACTATCCGCATCAGAGATGCATCCCTCTTCCCTCTCTTCCTTGAGCCCAACTTACCGTTATCACCACACCTCGCCACAAAAGGCATGATACGGTCGCGTAAGCCTGTGAGCATGAGCGCCCCTGTGGAAACTGTGCCTTCCT
>NAVB01001020.1:0-19758 GCA_002179805.1 Acanthamoeba lenticulata | reverse complement strand
TCCGAGTCCTCTGGTGGCGTGTGGCGGATGAGGTCGCGGAGGAGGAGCTCGTAGCGCGGCAGCCGCTGGACGGGCATGATCAGGTAGGAGATCAGGTCCAACTTCTTGCACTCGGGCCGCGCCTGGCACTCCTGCAAAAAGGCCGCAAACTTCTTGGACGTGTTCATCAGCTCCCCGATGCGCTTGTTCGCCGCGTCGAACGCGTTGATGTACTGCGCGCATGTGGGCGTGTGTGTGAGTGTGTGTATTGTTGCGTGAGCTCCAACCCTAGTGCACATGCACGCGGGCGAGACGAGGAGGACTGTCACGTACGACAGTGTACATCTTGAGGAACGGAATAAACGCCTTGAGCGAGTCTCCGAACGACTTGTCGGCTGCGCACACGCACGCACAAGCACACACACGTGAGTCGCTAGACGCGGCGCACATGCGCACGCATGAAGGGTGGAAGCGTACTGACGGCGCGCTCCTTGTCGCGGACGACGTGGATGATGTTGACCAGGAGGGTCTCGTGGATGCCGTAGATGGTGGCGATGTTGGAGAAGATGGTGTCGAGGTCGTTGGGGCCCACCATCGGCGCAATGCCCGGCAGGTAGACCTTGACGATGATGTTGAGCGCCGCCACATAGCTCTGTTCCGTCTCCAGGAATTCCTCGCGCGTGCGCTCGAGCGGCGTCAGCGCCCGCTTCCGCTGTCGCTCCCTCTCCTCCTCGTCGAGGCTGCTCGCTTCCCCGCGAGCGGACTTGCCGTCGAGCGCCAGCGCGCCGTTGCCGCTGTCGCTCTTCTTGATGGCGTCGCTCTCCTTGAGCTCGCTCACGCGCACCATGCCCGGCGGCGCGCTGTTGCGCTGCTGCTGCTGCTGCTGTTGTTGTTGCTGCTGCTGCTGACGCGCGTGGGGCGGGAGCGGCGGCAATGGCGTGCGCGGCGGCGTTTTGAGCATCGGACCGCTGGTCTGGCTCTGCACCGCCGACGCTCCAGAGTCCTCGGAGGATGGCAGCAGGAGCCGGATCGACGAGGGGCTGCGTTCGGGCCGCGCGGGGGCTGAGGGCTGGGCCGTGGTTGGGGTCGAAGAAGTCGTGGTTGTTGTGGTAGTGAAGTACTCCTTGCCGTCGGTCACTTCCTGGAGGTTGAGGATGATGCGCTCCAGCAGCTCCTTGCGATCGTTGAAAAAGCGAAGTGCGAGCTCGGCCTCGTTGACGGTCATGGCCTCGGCCGCCATGGCGGCCTCTTCCTCCTCGTCGGCGTCGTCATCCTCGTCGGCCGGTTCATCAGACTCGCCGGCGTCGTCCCAGTACGCGCCCGTGGTGGGCTCCGCGGTCGCCACGGCAGGCCGGCGGACGGCCCGGGCGGCTTCAGCGGCCTCTTCTGCGGCCTCCTCTGCAGCCTCGGCGGCCTCGGCGACCTCGATACGCTTGCGGATCTTGGCCTCGTCGGCCTGACGGATGACGTTGGTGAGGGCGATGTTGGACATGCACTGCTCGAGCTCCTTCCTGTACAGTTTCTGAAGCTCC
This sequence comes from Acanthamoeba lenticulata, assembly GCA_002179805.1. Lineage (NCBI taxonomy): Eukaryota > Discosea > Longamoebia > Acanthamoebidae > Acanthamoeba > Acanthamoeba lenticulata. The sequence goes on along the minus strand of NAVB01001020.1, from coordinate 18,247 downwards.
ATCAACTGCATTTGTATCTTGTACAGCGCGCCCTGCGACTCGCTCAGCTTGAGCGCGATCACCGACGCCCTTTTCATGTGGTCGTCGTGGTGATCTTGATCATGCTGCCGAGTGGCGTGGGCGCTTGTGCCTCCTACGATGCTGGTGCCGGGCGAGCCCAGAGGCCGTGGTGGTCGCAGCAGGCTGCCGCTCGGGCTGCTCGGCAGCGACGACGCCCCTGAGCTGGGCATGATCGCGCTCGAGCTGCCGCCCAGCACTCGCTTGGGCGGGGGAGCAGGCCTGGTTTGTGAGTTGTTTGGTGTTACGTACGTGAGTAGAAGAACTGGATGGACGGGTGTGAGGTTGTGGGCACATACGCTCGCTTGGCGCCCTTCTTCATGATCACGCTGAGGGCCACCTTGCCATGCTGAGCAAAGAAAGTCTTCACGACTTTGATGGACAGCAGCTTGCAAAACTCGACGTCGAGCACGTAGCTGCACCGGAACGTCAGCTCCTTCACAAGTGTCACACGAACGGGAAAGAGAACAGCACCTTCCAAGGGTGAGGTCATAGTCGTCCTTCGTGCTGTCCCAAAGGGCCGGGATCTGTTTCCAAATCGTTTGCTGCGCCCGAAGCATTGATTAATTACTGATTAAATTCATGAGTTTGCTGGTTGCCTCGCCTTGCGAGCTTTACCTTGACCTCATCAATGAGACAATCGCGCGGCAAAATGATCTCGTGAGTCTCGCCCCCTACCCAGTCTGGAAGCGTGACCTGCGGTGAGAGCGATAGAAAAATACGGAAAAGACCACACAGCTGTTGGCGTCAAGCACCGGCGTCACAAGGAAAGCAGGCGCGCACCATCAACAAGATGGGTAACCGTCGCTTCCTCTCTCGTTCTTCCCGTTCATGCTTTCGTTTCTCCCGTTCCTCCTCCTGCAAACGATCGAAATAGGAGGCGACTGACTCTTGTAGCAGCTTTTTGACCTCCTCCACCTTTGTGGACTCCTCATCTTCGTTAGTGCTCTCGAGCACTGCAGGGAGATCACGGATGGCGATGCTGCGCCGCAAGCTCCCACTTCGCGAGACCCTTGTCAGGGCAGAGGGAGAGCTCGCTGGGCTCGATGCTGGGGATGATGGCGGCGACGACGGAGAGGATGACACCGGCAGGCCCGCCGATGCGTCGACACTGCCGCCAGCCAACAGCACGGGCGGCTGTTGTGGCTCCTCCCCGCTCATCTTATTCTTCTTCCCTCTGTCGTTTATGAATCGTAAAAGACCGGCAACGGACTCGTGCGGGCTTTAGGCGTGTTGCGAGGTCGCATGCTAACCAAGCCTCCTCACCAACCGTCGACGGGTGAGCCGCAAAAAGGAAAGCAAACACAAAGCAAAGAGCTGACGCGAGTAGAAGAGACAGTGGTGCGAATTTATTCAACTTCCTAGTGCTCTTACTGGCCACCGCGGAGGCGGAGGACAAGGTGGAGGGTGGACTCCTTCTGGATGTTGTAGTCAGCGAGGGTACGGCCGTCCTCAAGCTGCTTGCCAGCGAAAATGAGGCGCTGCTGGTCCGGGGGGATGCCCTCCTTGTCCTGGATCTTCTGCTTCACGTTCTCGATGGTGTCGGACGACTCGACCTCGAGCGTGATCGTCTTACCCGTAAGGGTCTTGACGAAGATCTGCATGCCGCCACGCAGACGAAGCACCAAGTGGAGGGTGGACTCCTTCTGGATGTTGTAGTCAGCGAGGGTACGGCCGTCCTCGAGCTGCTTGCCAGCGAAGATGAGGCGCTGCTGGTCCGGGGGGATGCCCTCCTTGTCCTGGATCTTTTGCTTCACGTTCTCGATCGTGTCGCTCGACTCGACCTCAAGAGTGATGGTCTTGCCAGTCAGGGTCTTGACGAAGATCTGCATACCACCGCGCAGGCGGAGGACAAGGTGGAGAGTCGACTCCTTCTGGATGTTGTAGTCGGCCAAGGTACGGCCGTCCTCGAGCTGCTTGCCAGCGAAGATGAGACGCTGCTGGTCCGGGGGAATGCCCTCCTTGTCCTGGATCTTTTGCTTCACGTTCTCGATCGTGTCCGAGGACTCGACCTCGAGCGTAATGGTCTTGCCGGTCAGAGTCTTGACGAAGATCTGCATACCGCCACGGAGGCGAAGCACCAAGTGAAGGGTGGACTCCTTCTGGATGTTGTAGTCGGCCAGCGTGCGACCGTCCTCGAGCTGCTTGCCCGCAAAGATGAGGCGCTGCTGGTCCGGGGGGATACCCTCCTTGTCCTGAATCTTCTGCTTCACGTTCTCAATGGTGTCGGACGACTCGACCTCGAGCGTAATGGTCTTGCCGGTGAGAGTCTTCACGAAGATCTGCATTGTTGGCTGAGTAGTTGTTGTTCGCTTGTGTTGGTTTGGCTGTTTTGATGTGACTACTCCTCGCGAGGTTTTGTGCCTGCGTGCGTTGCCCCGATTCAGCGCCTCTTCTTCCCGTTTCTGTTTGCCGCACAACCGCGTGTCTGTTTCCATCAGACGAGAGAAAACTGCAGGAAAGCACAAAGTCGACAGCAAGTCCGCGGTGGTGCCTTGGTAACTTCGCATAAACACGGGCGGAAGTGACAAACATGATTGGAATGCAGGCTATTGCGCTGGTCCAATCAGCAGTCGCCACCGTGTACTGCTTACTGATTCGTTTTATCCAACTCGCTACAGAGGACCCATTTTCACCAGCAGCCACTCACACGAGGATGACATCACAGAGCCTCCTTACTCTTCTTTTGCTTGTTCTATTTGCGTCTACTCTGGCCGCCGCTGTCCCGTTGAGCACGCACGGCCGTGTGCCGACGTCCCACCGCTATATGCCACACTCTTTCCTCAAGGTGGACACTAGCCGCTACAGCGAGTGGAGCGAGACGGTTAACGACGCCGCCCATGATGCTGTCAAGGTCATCAATGCTCATCATGCCAAGCGAGATCAGCACTACGTGCTTGACGCTCTGGACTTTGAGGGCGTGCGTGTCGGTCGCGCTCTTGCGTTCGCCGGTGAGGTAGAGGTCGGCCACGTCGATCAGCGCTCCAACGGCGCCTCGCACACCCTCACGCACCACACCGGATTCCGACAACTCTACCCGATCAACTCGCTTGCCCCTCTGTGGTCCCTCCCATCATCAAGCCCTTCTGCCGGTTCGGCCACCAGCACCAGCCTTCTGCCGGCCCTGCCACAACCCCAGGACGTTCCGCCTTTTCCAGATATCGAGCTCGAAGGCCCGCTGGTGCTGCACCTCGGTCAGCAGCTCTATGATCCCGTCCTGCACCTGCCGCATCAAGTCGACGCCGGCTCCATGAGGGTCATCAAGGTCGGGCCGGGCGTCCGCCTGGGCTTGAGCGGCATTCACGAGATCCGCCTCAGGTCGTCCTTTGACGTGCAGCACAACTGGAAGATGTTGGCCCTCATGAACGAGAACGCCACTTCCTCCTCCTCTACTACGACACCGCCGTCGATGGATGTGCCCGAGCTCGAGCTCAAGCTGACCAACAACGGGCAGAAGTTCCGCCTGTGGTCAGCCACGGGCGAGCGCGCCAAGGTGAAGCGAAGGTCGCCCAACGTGGTCGAGCTCGTTCAGGTCTCGTCTTCGACCGATCTGGCTCAGCGCCACCAGCACAGCGATTCGCAGTTGGTGGCCAAGCCCTTCGTTGTGTCCCCGCCCAACTTGCTCCGCAGCATTGTGGACGCCTTCAATGACGCCGTTCAAGGAGGCCACGAGGGTCAACAGATCGTTCTGCGTCGCGTCATCGAGGCCAAGGCCGAGGCCGTTCAGGCGATCCTGCTGCCGCTCACTCTTCGCTCCCCAGCAAGCGGCCGCACTTCAGCCTGGCAGGCCGTGGTCACTCGCGGAGCCGACGGCAAGAACGTGGTCATGTCGTATCACTCCCTCGAGGCAGACGACGAAGCGGATGGCGACGTCCACATGAACGAGGTGGCTGTGGCACCCTCGATCCTGGCCAACACGACGATGCCAGACATCATGCGCACAATCCACTTGCTGCAAACCGTACCCCAGCAGCAGGAGGAAGAGAACCAGACGCCGCAGGCCGCCTTCTAGGAACCTCTTACATCCTCTTCTCCTTCCTCTAGCCATTCTTTCGTGAAGTGCTCGCGAGCTGTACAAAATAAAACCACCTCCTTACACGAACATCAACTCTTTATTGGAGAAGAGAGCGACAATCAGGTTGCGTCGAAAGGGCTGGATGAGCATCATTCGCGCTTCTCTTCCTCCTCGCCTTCACCATCGAGAGGGATGAGCTTGCGGCCTTCGGCGGGCAGCTTGGGCGGCTTGTAGCGCCAGCTCGAGGAGTTGGTACGTCCTGATGTAGCGGGGCAACAAGAGGGAGCTCAGCAAGGAGGCTCGCATCTACAAGAGGGGAATGATGATGAGGAGGCACCGCTAATTCTGATCTCTTCCGGCCAGTGGCTTGAAGTGTGGCCAGCACGGAAGGCATCCTGGCGCTGGTTGATGATGTCGGGCGAAAGGCGCGAGAGAGGAGTCATGCACACGTAGGCCACCAGGCGCCTCGGGGGAAGCAACGAGCCGTCCGTGGGCAGAGGACGCATCTACGCAACCAACCAACCGACTGTGAGTTCAACAGTTCTGTGCTGGCGTTTTGATGTCCAGAGAAAAACGCATACCGTGGTGGGAGGTCCGTTGCAGTGGATCACGCGGCTGTCCCATAGGATCATGTCGCCCGCCTTGGCGCACACCTTGATCGGACTCAGGCCGGCCTGCTTGATCTCCTTCTGCCATGGCGAATCCTGTGGTTGCGCAACGTGAGCATCGAGGTGTGAACTCTGCAAGAAGCAGGTAGGCCGACGTACGGGGCCGAACTTGGTGAGGCGAACAAAGTCGCCCTTGCCACCGAGATGCGGGTGGTTGCGGAAGATGTCCTGGAACACGAGGTGAGAGTCCGGTACGACGACGACGCCACCATCGGTCTGAGCCCAAGCCAATTACACTCGTTAGTTCATCATCAAGTGAAAAAAAAAATCTCGAAGGCACTTACCTCGCCGCTGTCGTAGTAGTTCACAAAGCCCTGCACACAGATTTTGTTGGGCTTTGTGGCTCCGTCCTGATCGAGATGGAACCAGCCAGACTTCGTAAGCCACTTGGGGTTGTACTCGGCCGGCCTGAACAGGCAGAAGCCATCGAAGCTTGTTGCCAGCTGGACGCACACATCACACTTCATGTGAGGATGAGAGCAGGAAACGAATACAGACAGGGGGACGCACATCGGGAGTCTGCCATATGGTGCTGTAGATCTTCTGCACCGTGGGGAGCATGCGGTTGTACCACAGGAAGGGACTGTGGCCCACGGCGTCCGCCACGATGATGCCATTCCCGAAGCGATCGGGCCAGTCTGTGTTGGGGTCAACGAATGAGCGGAACCACTTTTGAAAGGGGCGGAAGAGCTCGTACTGTGGTCCCAAGTTGGTGGGTCTTCGCGCCTGATGCTGGCGCTGGACAGCTTCTCCAGCCAGTCCCACGCCAACGCACGGCCTTCCTCCAACTGTGGATTTGCGCCACTCAGCAACAAAAGATCAAAGGTTTAAAAGATAGAATGTTTACCTTTTCTTGGGCGACAACGTCCTTGAAGACGACGTAGCCATGCGCCTCTAGGAAAGCGTATCCAGCCGGGTCGTCCACAGCAAAGCGTGGTGGTGCGTAGGGAGTAACCGTGGGCTCTTCGCCGCCCCCTTCACTTGTGTTTCTTGAACTGCTTGCTTGCATCGTTGGCTTGTCCATTGGACTAATGAGTAACACTCGACTGAGGTGGGTTGCCTGTGCTGAGCAGGTGTTCGCTCAGTTTGGTGCTTACCCAAGAGACAACTTCCTTACTTGCCTATTTATTTGCCGGCGCTTTCCAATCCTCTCGTTCCACTTCATTCGTTTACTGAACCAGGGCCCACGTCGCTTCTGGGAAAATATGAGTTTGCGCGTGGCTTTGACCTTTGCTGACTTTTTTGGTCTAACTTGCTCACCAATGGTGGCCTTGCGGCAAGTGATGGAACATAGGGACGTGCGTTGCTCTCTCCCGTGCATGGAGTCCCCAGCTTGATTGATGGGACAGTCCTGGGCAACAGAAGAAAGTCTGAGGAGTTGTATGCTGCGTAACCTCTTCGTAAAGGTGTATTAGGGACAAGGGCACTAGTCAAACATAAGGACAATCTGGAGGCCTGAGGAGAGGCGGCCTGATGTCGGGTGGGTCTGGTCAAGGTCATGCATATGCGACAACAAAGTGCCAAGCTGCACAGTGTAGTGGTTGCCACCGACCTGCAGAGTCTCTACACTGCCCGAGTGGCGTCTGGTGGAGGAGGGCGAGGACGAAGGAGAGCTCAGCGACCAGGACGACGAAGAACGTGACGACATGGTGTTGATGATGTCGGCTGGTCGCTGGTGGTTCGTCGCTGTGGCGGAGCGAATGGTGGTACAAGTGTTGGTGTTGCGGGCAGGTTTGAATGAGTGCTGTAGGCCAAACGCAACTGTTTTGTAGTTCCGAACTAGGCACGATCGCAGAAACACCTCGAGCAACGGTGTCCTCGCGTCCTAGGCCGCGGTACCTGCCATGGCACCCAGGGTGTTGCGAAACCAGAGGAAGAAAACAAAGAGGAAATGAGAACTATTTTGATTTAATATTTGATATTTTCTGAAGACGTTTCTTTTGAAGAGAAGAAGTCCCGCTGACGTCTTTTTCGTGCTAGACAAGGAGATGGAGAGCACGAAGGACGTGGCAGAGTGTACTCACCAGGGCAAGGAATGGGTCGCGCAACAGTTCACCGCCAACCCGCGCCTCGACCGTCTGCTCAGCCCGTCTGTCGTTGACCGGCTATGCCAACAAAACGTGGACACACCCTACGCCAGCGACCTGGTACCTCCCCATGCCAGTGCACTCAACTTGCTCTTTCACTTCACTTGTCTCCTGTCGTTGAATTTCAAAATCCATTTACATCACTGACGCTGGCGGCCGGTGGCAGGAATACTTGCACGACCAAGAGGTGGTACTGGTGCTCAAGAAGACGCTCATCGGCCTCGAGGATCTCCAAATCACGCAGGAGGTACCACCCTAGCTTGTTCACTGAAGAGGTTTATTTTTTTCGTTCTTTTTCCTGACGAGCCACCACACTCCCGGCGGGGCTGACTCCCACGCGTGTCACCTCTCCTGTCCTGCAGCTGAGCTTCTACAAGAAGAACCAAATCGATACAGAGGGTACGAATTCCGCTCATCTTGAGGGTGATGGCACCACGATGGCGTGTTGTTGACTTGGAAATCGGTTGGCCGTTCGTGCAGCCTGCCAGCAGTACACGCAGGTGCTGAGCGAGATCAAGAAGAACTTCGAGCTGGGCATTGCGGCCAAGCTGCGCCACCATGAGCCGGCATCGACGTCCGCCCCCGCCGGCGGTGCCCAGCCACGCCAGCGGCCGCTGCTCCCGCGCCTTGTTCGCTTGGGCGTCAAGTTCAACCTCACCGACAAGGAGAGGGACGCCATCAACTTCATCATCATCCAAGCCGTTGGTACGGGCCAGCCACCATCGCCAACAAACAAAATGAGAATGACAATAATATTACAAACCAGCAATAACGGATGATTGCGTGCAGGCCAGGAGTTCTCGAGGTCGGGTAATGTCAAGCTTCCCGTCAACAACCCGTTCATGGGTCGTTTTGGTATCAGTACTGTCCCTCGCCTCCCAAAGCAAGAGCTTTGCCAGGACTCACCACCGCTGGCGTTGCCGTATGTGACTACAGCTGGCGGCCGCAGGACGCACTACAGCTTCGACGCACTGCTGCGCTATTCCAGCATGACCGTAAACGAAGGTGCGGTCGCCCTCGCCCACCATCACCACTACCGTCACCACCGTCATCATCATCATCATCACGGGCTTGTCTCACGTCGCGCGTGTGGTGGCCACCACAGGCATCGCGTTCCTCAAGTCTGCGCGTCCCTATCTTGCCCAAGGCCTCTTCGTGGTCGACAAGATCAACCCCATGCAGAACGACTACATTGATATTCCTCACGTGCGGCGTTTCCCTCTCCTTTTCCCTCTGCGCTCGTGCCGACCTGCAGGGCGCAACACACATGCAGGAGACCATCGCTGTGGTGACCGGCTCCGAGCTGACCCAGGCCGAGCTGCTCAAGATCGACAAGACCAAGCTCGCCGAGGTCGTGCTCGAGGAGGAGGAGCAGCAGCAGCAGGCGACACAGCAGGCGCCGGCTCCGCCAGGCATCAGCGAGGAGGCCCAGGCTCGGCTGCAAGAGCTCGGCGAGCAGCTGACGAAGGCCGACGAGAGCGAGCACAAGCAAAAGAATGATGAGACCGAGCTGAGCAAGGCCGACACCCCGGCCCCGGCCGCCGAAGCCACCGGCTCTGCGCCTGCTCCTGTCGCTCCGGACGCTACCGACGCCGTCCCGGCCGCTAAGCCGCCTGCCGGTGATGTCTATGACTTTGTGCGCCTCCAGCGCCAAATCGAAGCCGGTGGTAAGTCACTTCCTTTTATAATTATTTTATTATTTTATTATTCAGAATTTGCAGCTTTCTTCTTTCTTTTCGTCGTATTTATTTCGTTTTGTGTTGTGGTCGTGGTCGGTACGCACAGGAATGCCGTTGACATCGGCAACCACGATGCCGCTGGCCGCCGGCGACGCCGTGACCACCGCCAAGGTGCGCCCGTCGTCCTGACCTTTTTCCACGTTATTGCCACGACCAACGCATCGTGTTGGTGGCGCGTCCGAATGCAGAGCGGCCAGCTGCTGGAGTTCCTGGATAACGACAAGGAGATCGGCGCGGAGGAGGATGAGGACGACAACCTCCAGGCCCTCGTGCCCTACAAGACCGACATCGAGTTCCTGTCCGATCAGATCAAGTGGATCACCACCAAGCTCAAGGTGGGCTCTTCCGTTTCCGCATTGTTGAGAGAACACAAACGATGGCTGACCTTTCGATGTGTTCCGATGATCTCCATAGATCAAGCGGATGACGGCCAAGACGCAGGACATGTACGGCTTTGACTACGGAACGGACCAGCAGCTCGAGACCAAGGTCCGCGAGTTCCGTGCTAAGGAGCGCATGCTCAAGGTGCGTCATTGCATTTATTCTACGTTATTCTTTGTATTTGTTACTTTCTTTTTGAATTGTTGAATCATTTTTAAACTCTTTTTTTTCTCCCTCCCCTGGACCAATCACAGGCCAAGTGCCAGAAGAGGATGGAGCTGACGAAGCAGACGGACTGGCTTCCGCGGCTCGAGCGACTGGCGCTGGCGTGCAAGCTGGACGATTTCGAGAAGGTCGTTCTGCTCACGCTCGTCGGCGGCGTCATCTCGCAGGACATCAGCAACCTCAACTACGACTTTGCCACGGGCCAGCGCCACAGCGGCTTCACCGTGGGCGGCCTCCTCCAGCTCTTCTGCAAGGGCTTCCAGGAGGAGATCAAGGCCAGGCCCTACTTCTACACGGCGGGCACGCTCGTCAAGGAGGGCATCATTCAACTGTCGGAACGGTGGGGCGACCTCATGAACGTCAAGGTCGAGCTCGACCGTCGCATGCTCGACTTCATCGTCGGCCTCGACACCGAGTTCAGCGAGCTTGTTGAGGGCTCACACAGGTACAGATCTTCTTTGATTTTTACAATTTATTATTTCGAGAAAAGATAAATATTTTTGAAAGATTTATTAATATTTTATCAACTACTGCAGTTATTACCCCAAGGTCAAGATGGAGCAGGTGATTCTGCCCGAGGACTCTAAGAAGCTCATTCTCGAGACCGTCGAGGGCTTTGAGTGCTACAAGAAGTTCAGGAAGGACCTCGGCTTCGAGGAGACCATCACCTACGGCAACGGCATCCTCCTCCTCTTCTACGGTACTCCCTTGCCCTTCATCGTTGTTCTGATCACCTTCTTGTTTAACGAAAAACTCATGCTTCTGCCGCTCGACGGAATGTCAGGCACGTCGGGCACGGGCAAGACGATGATGGCCAACGCGCTGGGCAACAAGCTGGGCAAGCGCATCCTCCTCATCAACTTCACCTCGCTCGGCGGCAACCAGGCCGACGAGGTCATCAAGTTCATCTTCCGCGAGGCCAAGCTCACGGACTCGATCCTCTTCTTCGACGAGTGCGAGCAGATCTTCCTCTCGCGTGACAAGGGCGGTAACGAGGTCAACCTTCTCCTCACCGAGATCGAGCGCCACGATGGCCTCATCATCATGGTAAGTCCTCCCTGATGAGCCCTTGTCATGACCGTCGTCGTCGTCTTGGTCAGCGCCTTACGTCGGCTGCGTCGACCCACAGGCGACGAACCGGGCGTTCGACCTGGACGAGGCGATGCACAGGCGCGTGACGCTGGCCATCGAGTTCCGGCAGCCCGACCCGGTGCTGCGCCAGAAGATCTGGCGGGCCCACGTGCCCGCTGGCCTCAAGGTTCACCTTCGCGCCACACATACACAAAAGCTCACTCGCGCGCTTGTTATTGCTCCCTCGTTCGCTCACGGCTTCGACGTGGTGCAGTTGGCGGAAGACATCGACTGGAAGGCGCTGGCGATGAAGTACGAACTGACGGGAGGCTTCATCAAGAACGCCGTCCTCTCGGCCCTTTCCGCCGCTGTCAACCGCGACAAGGAGAACCCCGTGATCCGACACGAGGACCTGGAGCGCGGGTCGCGCCTGCAGCTGCGCGGCCGCCTCGGCATGGTCGACTTTGACCGCCGCGGTACGCTCCCGCCCCCATGAGCTGACGTCAGCACGATGTCGATTGAGTGAGCTGTGCTGACGTGGCGTGACGTCACAGTGGTCCCTACGCGAGGCATTGAGGACATCATCGCCGACGAAACGGTGGTCAAGCAGCTGCAGGAGATCATCAACTTTGAGAAGGCGCGTCAGGTCCTGTTCGGCCAGTGGGGCTACTCGGAGAAGATGTGCTACGACCAGGGCACCACGGCTCTCTTCTACGGGCCGCCCGGTGTGGGCAAGACCCTCGCCGCCGAGGCCGTCGGGTTCGAGACGGGTAAGCCGCTCAAGGTGATCAACTGCGCCGAGCTGGTGAGCAAGTGGGTAGGCGAGACGGGCAAGAACATCGAGTACGTCTTCAAGGAAGCGCGCACGCTCGATGCCATTCTCGTCTTCGACGAGGCCGAATCGCTCTTCGGCGCCCGTGCCGAGAAGCAGGAGACCTCGACCGACCGCTACGCCAACCTGGACGTCGGCCTCCTCCTTTACCATCTCGAGCGCTTCCCCGGCGTACGCCTCTCTCCTTAGAATTCTCTCGCATTTATTGATTTATTAAATTGATTTATTAATTTATTAACAAAAAATGGAACAGATTGTGATCTTGACGACCAACTTGGTGCCCACCCTGGACACGGCCTTCCACCGACGCCTCCGCTTCATGGTTGAGTTCCCCACGCCCGATGTCAAGCTACGTGAGAAGGTTCGCTGTCTCTCTTTCTCTTGTATTTTGTTATTCTTTTTGTGGTAAATATTTTTTAATTTGTTTTTCTTTCCTCCGCTGCAGTTGTGGCGCATTCACTTGCCGCCGAACGCGCCGCTGGCGTCCGACGTGGACCTGCCCAAGCTGGCCCAGCGTTTCGCTTTTGCTGGTGGCAACATCAAGAACGTGTGCTTCAAGGCCGCTTCACGCGCCGCTCTCCGACTCGACAACGCGCGCATCACCATGGACGATCGTACGTCTAACCTTCCCCCCCCCCTCACTTGTACATGGCCGAGCGCCAACCTTGCACGTGGTGGTCGTTCGTCGTATTGCAGTGGTGGACTGCGCGCAGAAGGAAATGGAGAAGGGCGGCAGCGGGGCCAAGGACAAGCCCGAGGCGCTCTACTCGTGAGCGCACACTCAACGAGGTGTGGTACTTCTCGTGGCTTCTATTTATAAAATCTTTTTTTATAAACGAAAAAAAGAATCAAAAAAAAAAACAATAAAAATGATCATGAAAAATGAAAGCTTGTTGTGGTGGACGTTGATGGTCACATTTGAAAGAGAGGAAGGAGGACTCCTCAAGTAGAGCGTGCGTGCAAGGCGAGAGTCACGAGTATGTACAGGGAGAGAGAAAGAGAAAAGGATGAAAGGTCTTCAGGGGAGGGGAAGTAAGGAGAGGCTAAAAGAAGGAAATGCCGTAGTAGAGGGTGAGGAAGAGGCCGACGATGAAGAGGATGAGGTAGAGCATGTGCTTCTTTGTCGCCGTTTGTGTCATGTCAGCAAGCCTGCTCATCGAGCCCTGTCGGATGGTTGGCGTTTTGATGAGCAACCAGGGAGGAAAGAAACCATCGCACTTTGCTGAGTAGAGGTACCTTGAGCATGCCACCGGTAGCTGACATCCCCCGTTCCATTTGGTCAAGCAAGCTTTGCGAGTCCGCAATCTCTTTCTTGAGCCCCAACGAAATCTGGGATAGGTTGCCACGTTGGCAACCATTTTTCATCAGTTAAATTCCATTTAATGATTAAAGAATAATTGCTTTAAATTGAGCGCAAAGCTTCAGCAAAGGGCAAAGTACCTCCTTGATAGCAGAAACTTTTGATCCAATGCTGTCGAGGTGGGTGTTGTTATTTTGCTCAAGCCACTCCTCGGACTGCGCACTTAAGCGATCCTTTTCTTCGTTCTTGCGGCGGTTGTAGTCATCATAGCCCAGCAAGCTTCCTCCTGACCTGTTCGTCCCCAAAATCGATCCATGTTAACAACAGCCTCCTGATATCGAAGAAATACGTGTTGGAGGACTTACCGCGATGTCATATTCTTTGGATAGGTTTGGTTTCTCTTTGCCTTCGGTCTTCTTGTCCTGCTTCTCTTCTTGTCGATGAACAAGGTTCCGTTTATTTATTTATTTTTGCTGGGCTACAAATTTCTCTTCGCCTGTTTTTTCCACCGCTTTTCTTTTAACGCTACCGTTGCGTTTTACTGCTTTTTCTGTTCTTTTGATTTAGGAATCGAATGCAAGGTGGTCGTGGCTATCCTCCTTTCGGCGCTGGCCCCGGGTCCCTGCCGTACGTCCCTCTTGATGCTGCATTCTCGCTTTGACTTGCAGATTCTTACTTCAATTGTCGCCTTTTCTGGCACAACATGGCATTGTCCTCGCCGCGGAACCTCCACACAGTGGGCACGGCTGGCCTGCTGGTGTCGCGGCTCCTCACATCCCACGCCCGGGCTTGGTCCCGTCTCCCTATGGTGGCCCTCCCACCCTCCTGGTGCGCTGGCGCGATGGAGGGGTCGCCCGCCCGGCATCGCTCGCTCACCCTTTCCTCTCCTCTCTCTCTCTTTGCTGTGCAGCCACCAGGTGGTCTGCCCTATGGCTGGCCGCCGCAGGTTCCGGGCGCCGGGCTGGTTCCACCGCAGGGCTTCGCCCCGGTCGGCCCGCCTGGCCTGCTGCCCGTGCCGGGCTCGATGCCGTATGCCGCCATGGGGCAACCGGTCGTCGCAGCCGGACCGGTGGCGGCCGTCCCGCTGGTGGCGGCGGCGGCGCAGCCCGCGGCCGTGGCGGTGGTGGCAGTGCAGGACGAGGGCCGTGACAAGTGGCGCGCGGAGGCGGCCAAGTGGACCGAGCACACGGCCGAGGAGGGCACCTACTACTACAACCCCGAGTCGGGCGAGTCCACGTGGGAATGTCCGCCCGCCCTCGCCCTCCAGAAGGAGATCACCCGGGCCGGCTTCGCCATGTACGCGGCACCCCCACCCCCACCCCCACCCAAAGGCCAAGCTGCCACACGCGCAGCCCTTGGCTCACCTCCTCGTCTGCCTGCTCCTGGCACCCATCAGGGAGGAGATTGACGCCGAGACCAAGTGGAAGCGCGTCTATGCTGCCGACGGCGACTTCTACTATCACAACCCAGAGGTTACGATTTCTTGAGTTATTTTTGTTTTATATTTCTTCAATTGATAGAATTGTCGTGATTGTTTTGGAATGGAACAGACGCAGGAATCGGCGTGGACGCTGCCAGCAGAGGTGGAGGCGCTCTTCCGTAGAAAGAAGCAGATCGAGGCCGGCCCGACATCACCCGCGGCCGCGGCCCTTCCGCAGCCCCAACAACAAAACAGCGACACGGCGATGCCGGTCACGGCCGCAGAAGATCAGCCACCGCAGCAGCAGCACCCCATGCCCCAAGCGCAGACGTCTGGCGACAGCGGCGCGTCTGATGCCAGCGAGCTGCCTCCCGGCGACAAGCCGGAGGAGGCAGCCAAGGACAACGCCGCACCGGAAGTGCAGGCCCGGTCGGAGATGGAGCTCGAGTCCAGCGAGGACCACTTTGCCAAGTCCCGCCAGGCCTTGGCCGATCGGTGCGCCGCCTCGGCTGTAGCCTCTCTCTCTCTCTCTCTTCCTCCCTTTGCTGACCAGTCCATGTCCACGTCCACGTCTGTCTCCAGGTCACTCGAGGCGGTGAAGCGAAAGCTGGGCGAAGCGACGGCCAGCGAGACCACGGCGGCGGCTGGAGACGAGGCCGCCCGCAAGAGGCCCAAGGTCGCTGGTGACGGCGACGACGCCGACAACGACAACGCTGACGCGCCCGTAGGGGGTGACGACGGTGCCACCGGTGGTGGCGGCGATGAGACCGATGAGGCGCGCGAGGGCGACGTCTCCAACGAGGAGCAGCAGAAGCGGGTCGACCAGTTCAAGGTCCTTCTCGCCGCTGATCTTTTGTACATTTTTATTTCAATTTTTTTTTCTCGTTTGTGTTTCTAATTTGAATTTTTTTCGAATTCATTCTGAAAATGACAGGAAATGCTACGGGAGAAGAAGCTGACGCCTTTCTCCAAGTGGGAGAAGGAGCTGCCCAAGCTGTGCGTGGACCCGCGCTTCAAGGTGCTGCCACGGCACGCCGACCGACGCGCCGTGTTCGAGGCCTTTGTCAAGAACATCCTGAACGAGGCCCGTGGGGCCAAGCGGGCCCGCGCCCAAGTGGCCCGCGAGGGCTTTGAGCGGCTCCTCGACGAGCTGCGGCCGCAGATCACAGCCGACACGCAGTGGGCCGACTTCAAACGCCTGGCCGAGGCCGACCCGCGCTTCCGGGCCATGGGCGAGTCGTCGGCCGCCGACCGCCGCGATCGCCGCGCCCTGTTCGACGCCCTCGTGGCGCCTCTGCGCCAGGCCCGCGACAAGCGGCGCGACGAGGCCCACCGCGGCTTCCGCGCGCTCCTCGACGAGCACGCCGCCGACATCGACGCCTCTTCGCGCTGGTCCAAGGTACTTGGCTGCTTTTTATTTTAATTTAATTTAATTTAATTTAATTTAATTATTTTTTATTTTATTTTATTTTATTTTATTTTATGAGCAAGCGCTTGCTGACGTGGCGTGATGTGTGCGCAACAACACAGGTGAAGCGGGTGTTGGCCGAGGATCCGCGCTACGCGGCGGTGGAGTCGTCGCAGGAGCGCGAGACCCTGTTTGACGAGTACGTACGGTCCCTATCGGACGAGGCCCGGCGGCGGCAGCGCATGGCCAGCGCCGAGGAGCGCCTCAAGGAGCGCGAGCGCGAGGTGCGCCGGAGGCGCGAGCACGAGGCCCGCGAGATGGACGAGCAGCGCAACAAGGTGCAGCACGACGAGGCCGTGGCCCACTTCCGCGCGCTCCTGAGCGAACGTGTGCGGCACCACGACGCCTCGTGGCGCGAGACGCGACCTACACTCGAGTCCGACCGGCGCTACACCAACGCGCTCCTCACCGCCGAGGAGAAGGAGAAGCTCTTCCGCCAACACCTTCAACACCTCTTTGACGTTCGTTTTTCGTTCTTCTTCGTTCTTTTCAGGTTTTTTATTAATAATAATGCCAATGATGGACGTGGCGTGACGTGTGGCACACAGGACCTGCTGGCGCAGTTCAAGGGTCTGCTGGCCGAGACGGACAAGATCCACCTGGCGAGCGAGTGGGACGACACCGTGCGGGGTCTCATCCAGGACGACCCGCGCTACCGCCGCGTGCCCGACGACACCGAGCGCCGCCGGCTGTTCACCGAGCACGTGCGGGAGCTGCTCAAGCGGGCGCAGCAGGACTTCCTCATCCTGCTCGAGGAGACGAGCAAGGAGACCATGGCCATCAGCGCCACCACCACCGTCGCCGACTGGCCCAAGATCGAACGCCTCATCCGCGTACTGGCCCCTCCCGCACACACACGCCCACACACCACGCGCGCGTGTAAATGATGTTGTGTCTGACCGCGAGTCTTGGTGCAGGGCGACAAGCGCCATAAGGCATTCAACGTCCTGCCGGAGGAACGCTTGCGCTTGCTGGTGCGTGCACACAACAAAACAACGTAAAATCGGCTGTTGGTCTAACCGGTGCACTCATCACACGTGCACATGTGCAGGAGGCCTACATTGCGGGCGAGCGGCCAGCCAAAGCGACAACGGCCGTATCATCCGCGACTACCGAGCAGTAGAAGCGGGGTGGCCTGTGAGCCTTTTTTTTCCTCTTTTCTTTTCTGCTCTGTTTCGAAGCAGAAAAAACAAAACGAAAAGACAAAACGAAAAGACAAAACAAACAAAAACAAGAACACAACACAAAGATGGAGACGCAGTGGGTGTTTTGGGTGTTGGAAGCCCTGTTGCTCTTGTACGTGGCAAAAATTTGCTACAACTTCTACAGCGCAGGCATGCACATGACCAGAACGACAGAGGAGCAATCGTCTGATTCAGATGCTTCGGACGAAGACCCAGTTGAAGATGATGACAAGTCAGAGTGAACGTGCTCCATTCTCGACAAAGAAAGGAAGTAAAGCAAGTACGCTCTTTTATGAACGGTGGAGGTGCTCTCCTGTATTTATAAATACTTGTATTTTTGATTCTTTTTAAGTTGAGTCGCGTCTGTACACGTAGCGCAGCAAGCGGCACGTCCCTTCATTCATGCGCTGTCTGTCACTCGCGGCCTCTGTACTGCAGTTGGTTGGCAAGCATCAGGAACGCGTGTATGTTGTTCAGCAGCGCTGTTCGTCGCACGCCCACAATCCCGACCATCAGCAGAAAGATTGCGTGTTAGCCTTCAACGCTTTTGTCTGGCCACAGTGAAGGACGAGGAAGAAGAAGAAGAACGTACCGGTGGCGATGGCGAGAAATTCGTTGGGCAGCTTGTTGGCCACCTTGGCCCGCTCGGCGCGGAGGAGGGCCATGTCGGCCAGCTCGATCTCCATCTCGTAGGTGGTAGTGGTGCCCTGTCGGTCTTTCTTCTCGACCTTAGTCAGGTCGAACGAAAACAACTCGAAGCGGTAGCTGATCCGCTCCTTGTGCCTCTGATGCCGCAGCTTTGTCTGTGGATGTGGCACTTGCGTTTCCCTGTTTTTTTTTGTTTTTTTTTTTTGTACATACACAAGTTTAGTACACCATTAATTTTAAAATAAAATCAAGAAAACACTACAAATAAGACAGACAAAGAGAGAGAGAGAGAAACGAACGTGGAAGCGGAGAGCCGGAAGTCGACGGTGCTCGAGGGGCTGAAGATGTTGAGGTCCTTCAGGCGCTTCTTGCAGATGACGCGCTTTTCGTGGCCGGCCTCGTCTTTGGTCACCCGCACGTTGTCCTGGTAGAACTCGTCCACCTCGCGGAAGTGGGCATAGCTCACCTTTTTGCCCTGTTTGGTAGGAATCGTGCGTTTGGTCTGTTTAGTGCGACATTCGCAGCATACACTGATTCGCGTCCACGAATCAAGACAGGCGTACGCGATAGCCAGGCTGCTTGGAGGCGTGAAACCGCTCGTTGAGTTTGTCGTTCCACAACTTGAACATCTCCTGCGCATGGACATGATTCAATAAATAAATTCATTAAAAAATATATTTTTTAAAAAATGAATGAACGTATGAAGTAGGGAGGCAGACCATGGGGACGCTCGACTGGAAGGTGAGGTTGGTGGCCGTGACCTCGGTCTCGCATGTGATGGGCAAGTAGAGGCGCTCCCGCGACCCCATCTCGATCAAGAAACCGAACTTGGCCTCGATCTGATGGTGCACACATGGCGCGCGCGAGCAGATCGGAGTGTGCGGTGACGCCACGGTGTGAGGAGTTCTATTCCACAACAACAGGCCGGTTCTCTCTGTACCTCTACATCAGGCATTTCGGCGTGGGCATAGAGGAAGTCCGATACGCGACGAAGCACACCCTCCACCTCGTAGATGCCAAACTGCTTGGACAGAAAATTTAAATATTTGTTTATAATGTTCAGAAAGACCTGCATAATAGAATTTTCCTAAAATAATATAAAATAATATAAAATAATATAAAATAATGGAGAAGATGGGCAACACACAATGC
>NAVB01001018.1:0-28291 GCA_002179805.1 Acanthamoeba lenticulata | reverse complement strand
ACAGCCACTCGGACTACGGGCTGACGAGCAAGCGGGAGCAGCGACAAGCGGCCGTCGATGGCGGGAAGAAGGAGAAAAAGAAGAAGAAAAAGACCAAGAAGACGACAGACTACGCTGACGGGAAGGAAAAGAACGACCAGGCCGACCTGAAGAAGACAAAGAAGAAAAAGAAGAAGTCGAGCGCCGACGGGGAGAAGAAAAAGAAGGAAAAGAAGGTGTCGTCCTCCTCATCGACGATGCGGACGGGCGAGTACGCCGTGAATCTCGACTTCCAGCGGCAGGCCGAGGACAGCGGCATCTACCTGGTCGACCCGCCCTCGCCCACGTCGTCGGCCCGCTCCCCCGCCACGTCCTCATCGAGTTCGGCCACCTCCGACGCTCCCAACAAGCTCGTCATGAGCCACGCCGAGATGACGGAGATGAAGGAATACGCCTGAGAGGCTCCCACATGCTGCCGTGTAAAACAAATTCGTGTTTATTTGCCAATTTTTTAAAAAATATTTGACGTCGACTACGGGCTTCTGCTGGGCGATCGCCAAGGGAACCTGCTGGCCGCCGGCGTGGCGGTGGGCGTTGAAGACCGCGAAGGCGACCGGCTGGCTGATGGGGTGGTGGTCGGTGTTCTCGAGGGCGTCCGCGTTGGCGACTGGCTTGAGGAGGAAACGGTGGACGGTGACCTACTGGCCGACGGGGAGGTGGTCGGCGACATCGACCGCCAAGGAGAACGGCTGGTCGATGCCGTGGCCGTTGGTGACCTCGACGGCGACCGACTGGCCGACGGGGAGGTGGTCGGCGACATCGACCGCCAAGGAGATCGGCTGGTCGATGCCGTGGCCGTTGGTGACCTCGACGGCGACCGACTGGCCGACGGGGAGGTGGTCGGCGACCCCGACCGCCAAGGAGATCGGCTGGTCGATGCCGTGGCCGTTGGTGACCGCGAAGGCGACAAGCTTGCCGATGGCGAAGTGGTCGCTGTCGGCGACGGAGAACGCGACAGGCTTGCCGATGGCGAGGTGGTCGCCGACCTCGAGAGCCAAGGTGACCGGCTAGCCGATGTCGAGGAGGTCGGCGATACGGATGGTGACCGACTAGCAGACGGCGTGGTGGTCGGTGACCTCGTTGGGGACCTCGACGGCGACCCACTCGTCGACGGCGACCTTGACGGCGACTGAGTGGGAGAAGACGACGTCGTTGGCGATCGGGATGGAGACCTGCTGGCCGAAACCGTGGGCGTAGGCGACCGAGTTGGCGATCGGCTGGCCGAAGCCGTCGAGGTCGGCGACCTCGTCGGGGGCCTCGAAGCGGACGGGGTCGAGGAGGCGCTCACAGCATCCACAAACGTGATCGAGAACGCTGCCGAGAACGACTGCGCTGCTGCGTCGAACGCGCGCATGCTGAGGGCTGCTCCGAGCGGCAGCTGCGGCGGCATCGGGTCGGTGATCGCCCATCTCTCCGTGCCGTCCAAGTCGATCGCCTGCGTGAAGCCCCAGGTGCGCGTCGGCCCATGCCAAGCGAGGTACATTCCTCCCGCGTCGGACGTGCGATAGACCGGCGCCGAGTAGTTGGTGCCCACCAGCGCGTACGTGCCCATCGGGATGTCACCCACGGCGCCAGTGAGGAGCAGCTGGGCCGGCGGGTTCTTCCACGGCTCCTCGCCCTCGTCGCCGCTCGTCCCAGAGCCCTCCTGAGGATCGGGCAGACACGTGATGGAGAGCGCGGGATAGCCAGGCTGGTTGAACAGCAGCCCGTTATCAAAGGCATTAAACTTGCCCGTGGCCGAGTCAATGCTGAAAAACTGTTCGCCCGTCATCGTCTGCGGCGCAGCCTGCCCGCCGGTCCAAAGAGCCACCGGCACCTGATAGTACCCCGTTTCGCAGTCGTAAAACAGCGTGCGGTGGAACCAGCCGGTCCAGCACAGGGGCTTGGCCCCGGTGCCCGAAGTTTGGCGATAGACCGGGTAGTCCCAGTTGTACCCGCCGGTCCACTCGTAGATCCCGTCCATGTCGTTGCCGTACCAGATCGTCGTCATGTTGGCGATGCGGATCCGAGCGCAGTACCCCGCGGGCAGGGCCGGCTTGCAATAAAAAGCCAACGGGCTCTGCGGAGGGCTCAAGCCGTTGTTGGGGCAAGCCACGCACTGGCCCGACGAGGACGAATAGGTGTTGCTCGGGCAGGGCTGGCAGGAGCCGTTGACGTCCTTGCCATAGCCCGGCAGGCAGATGCACTCGCTGATGTCCGTGGCGCCGGCCCTGTTGGTGGTCGCGTACGACGGGCAGGCCGCGCACTGGTTCTCGGCGGGCGAGTACATGCCCCGAGGACACGCGTGGCGCACGAGGACGGGCACGCTGAGGTCGTTGGTCAACCTACGGCCGTTCCACTCGATCGGGCTTTCGCTCTGGTCCACCAAGATGTTGAGGAACCCATAGACACTCCCCTTGGTGTCGTCTTGCGTGAGCGGGTAGAGGAGGCACTCCCACTGTCCACCCCCGTAGACCAAGCGCTGCTCGTTGACGGCCACGTGATTGTTAAAAAGCCACACCTTGGGGGCGATCAGCTCAAAGACGCCCGACAGGCCAGAGCCATTGTCCTCGAACCGAAGCCGACGCTTCGTGGTGGACACGGTGGAGCCGCAGGCCAGGCGGACCGTCGTGGCCAAGCTGGAATTGACGGCCACCCAGATCGGCTCGTTGGGACCGAGCGGCACTTCGATGCCCAAGCAGCCGTCGTAGGTCGCGTCGTCGGCCCCGACCCGAGGCGGGCTCTGAAACGAGGCCTGGGCGACGGGAAACATGCGGAAGACCCCAAGTTCGCTGTTGCACTGGCTCACCGACACCACCGCGGCTAGGCGCACGCTCGACTCGAGCCTGACGACGCCTTTGCTCGCGGCCGACAGCGCGACCGAAGATCCGCACGTCAAGACCGGCACGTCGTCGGCTCTCGGCTGGCAGCCAGCCGCACGCGTGCAGCCGCGGCCTTCCATGCGTTCGCCGTTGGGCCGAAGCCGTGTCACGCGGATGGGCATGCCGGCGGCGGTCGCCTGACCGGCGGTGACCTCGATCAGCACGGGGGCCTTCCCGCCGAGCCCGTAGACAAAGGGCGTCGACGCGGTGATCCCGCCGTCGCGCAGCGAGAGCGTGCCCGGCGTGACGTCCCGCAAGAAGCTGCGGTCACCGGTCGAGCCGATGCCTCCACCCTCGTGGGACAGCGTGAGGCTCTCCTCGGTGATCGTCACGCTCCGCGCAAAGTGGGGCCCGGCCGAGTCGATCCAGCTGAGGTAAATCCACTGGTCCGTCAGGCCGTTGGTGGCGTGCACGGTGGGGATGCGCACGGTCTCGAGCATGTCGCCGTTGGCCGCCCCTATGGGCGGCAGCGTGTACGTGGCCACGACGGGCGGCGATGTGACGTTGTGCGAGTAGGCGTCGAGCGGATACGAGGCCTTGGTGGCGATCCAGCCCATGACGTCCTGGTAGCCGGCCAGGAAGTTGTAGCCGACATCGCTCGAGATGCCGCCCATGATGTCAAACGGACTCCCGTACTCGTACCAGTCCGTTTGGGCCACAACGTCCACCCGGCTGGCGTGCGGCAGGCCAAAGTTGTGGCCCAGCTCGTGCGCCAACGTCCCGAGCCACAGGCCCTGATCGCCGTTGAGCACGAGGTTGTTGCCCGGCATGGCCGCCACACCGGCAAAGGGCAGGAAGCTGTAGGGCAGAGTCACGATGTAGTTTTCGAATGCGACCCAGTCGTCGGCGGAGATACGACAGGCGTTGACCGCGTGCGCGGCGGCCGCCTGCTTGGTCGATTGAAGAAACTGGAGGTTGTTGTTTTCGAAATCGTTGACCTGGGCCAGCGTGTAGGGGAGCACGTAGATGCAGTCTGGGTCGTAGCGAATTTGGAGCGTCGCACGTCCGCTGCTGAGGCGCTCGATCGTCGAGGTGAGATCGGCCACAGCGTCAGGGAACAGGCTGGCCGTGGCCGTGGTCGTCGGGTCGTCGACAAAGGCCGTACGCAGGAGGAGGACTCTGCGCCGGCCCAAGCTCCACTTGGCAGCGTCCAGGGCTCTCGGCGCTCGGGTGCGAATGCGCCTCTCGGCTTCACCCTTTTCGTCGTCGACTTGCTCGAGATGGGCGTACACGCAGGGCGCGCCGTCGATGCGGAAGCCAGTCAGTTGATACACGGCCTCGGGGGAGGTGTGGTGGTGGACAGTGGACAAGCAGAGCCGATAGCCCTTGTCGCTGTTCGTGGTGCTGAGGGCCTCGAGCGAGCGTCCTCCGGGGAACAGCGTCTGCCATCGCTCCATCGCCGAGCTGTTGCCCCGGGGTGGAGAGGTCATCACGGTTTGGACCTTGACCACATCTTGCACGTGCATGCCGGCCTTCAAGTCCTCCACGCCTTCCGAAGAGCGAAGGCGACGCTTTGCGGTGGTCGGCGACGCAGCGCTCTGGTTCTGTGGTTCAATCGCTGCAACGCCAGGTCAGTCCCGGACAGCCCAAGAAGGAGCATTGTAACGTGGAACGCAAGAGTACTCGAGTGGGTGGCCCGGTCCTGAGTGTCAAACGAGCGACGCCCGGCGGAATGCCATTCCAAGGAGGCTCCGGCCACACCGACGGCGTGAGGTCCCGAGAGTACCATGTCCAGTCCTCCGCTTTGCACCCATTGCGCCGGTCCGGCAGAAGACGTCAGCACTCCTGCATCCGCAGCAACGTCAGTTGTCACAATCTTCGCAAAGGAGAAGAACGCGATACGGAAGAGGCACCAGTGCATCCCCCTGAACGCTCGTTGAGACCATCTCCACAGGCCACGGTGATCTTGGTGTCGCCATCCTGTTGCCATGCCCCGGCCAGCCTCACTCCCGCTGCGTTGCAAGTGGGGTCCATGAGACGGAGCACCATCATGGCGCTTTAGAGAGCCAGAAAGAGTGCGCACCAATGGTCGAGTCCAGCGTCATGACGGTGGTGTCGAGCTGCAACCACAACGACTCATACGCCACGTAGACGGCTGATGGTGAAAGACGTCAGTGGGCTGTTGGCTAGGCAACTTTGACCAAGGAGGCACACGCACTCGAGGAGGCATTGACGGCTGAGATCTTGAGAGGCGCGCTCTGGATCCACGTGGCCTGGTCAGCCAGCCGCACCGCTTCGCCAAACACACCCTTGTGGTGCGCTGCACATAGGCGAATCTTAGTACGCAAAGGATTGGGGGGGGGGGCACAAAAGGGACAAAGTTTGTATACCCGGACGGCGATCTGTCTCTCCAACCACAGTGAACGCTGCCTGGCCCGTCTGATTCCACAATCCTGAGGCCAACACGCCTGCTCATGCAAAAACACACGAGTTAAGCATCAGCCGCGGCTTTGTCTTCTTCACGGAACCGGTTGAGACGAACCAATAGCTCCGCGGGAGATTGAGGTGAGGTCGCCCCGCTGGTGCCACTCCGCTCCGCTCTCCAGGTGTACTCCATTGGCTGTGTAGAAGTGAGCACTTGCTCTCACACTTGGAAAGAGAAACTGTACAGAGAGTGATCTGGCCTGTTGTCGAGCTCCCCGAAACGATGGTGAGGCTGCCCTCTTGGATCCACTTGGCTCCATTGGCCACCTTGATGCCCGAATCGAATGCGCTGGTGACCGAGATGTGAAGGCTGCCTCTCTGGACAAGCGTGCTGCCCGCGCTGACCATTATTCCTGTACTTTTACATCAGCCTCGAGCGACATGCCAGCAGAGAGCTGAGGGGCTTTACCGCCATCGACCAGAGAGAGGGAGCCGTCGATGTTGAAGAGCGGAGCATCAACAATGAGCCTCTGCCTTCCCTGCAGCTCGACATGCCCATTGGTCCTGGATGGGTTGACATCATTGCGGTGGTGTGAATGGGCATGTTTGGCAAGGTACGTGCAGCCGAAGCTCCTACTGCGGTTGGGCGTACCGCAGAGAGATGTTGTTGGCGGTGATGCGCACAGTGCGCCAGCCGGTGGCGCTATCATCTTCGGAGTAAGTGCCTTCCTCCACGATCACAGTGCTGTGGTCTTTGGCCGCCCACAGCGCGTGGCTCAGCAGCGCAAAGTCGCAGCCGGCCTGGTTACGGCATACACGAACAGAAGGCGCTGTCTCGTCCACCCCGCCCAGCATGACGTCAGCTTTTATAAAAAGCAACTCGAGGAGTAAAGGATACCTGGACCGCTGGTCGCGAGGGCTGCTGCGCAGTGGATCAAGAAGACCAAGCAGCATCCCACAGTCATAGAGTGGGGAAGCGCGTTGGCGGCTGGCCCAAGCCACGACCGTTTGTTCTTCATCCCAACTGCCACTTCCGCTTGTTGAAGAGGAAGAGGTCGAGCATGCGCGTTTTGAATTTCTTGCCTTTTTGCAACATGTCCACATTTTTTAGTAACAATTTTTGAAATTGAAATAATTTGTGTTATTATTATTTTAAAACAAATGTACATGTTCTCTCCCGGACGCGCTCTCGCTCAATGCTCTATCGAACGAGCCACACGGTCGGGGCAATAGAGATGATCCACATCATCATCGTCGTCGCGTGGGGCTGAAGACGATGGCCAGGACGGCGGTGATGAGCAAAGCGGCCAGACCTGCCGCCTTGCCCAAGTGCACTGGCAACGAAGAGCTCCTTCGCGTCGACCTCGCCGGCGGCACAGGCCAGAGCCAGGACCACGCGATGCCGCGGTGTCGTTGTCGGTGCTGGTGCGCGCAGTCGGCCAGTTCGTGGCACTCGTTGGCCGCCTTGGCCACCACGACCATCGTCTCTTCGCCACCACCTTGCTGCTCTTGCTCGTCCTCTCCACCTTCTTCTCCTTCCTTCTTTTCCTTTTCCTTCGGCACTTGAAGCTTGTCCTGGTCCTCTTCCTCGACTTCAAAGGAGCAATAATCGTTGAACACGTCGGTCGAGTTGGGCCGACGGCACTCGGCGTTGAAGAACGGGGCCGCGCCCGGGTCGCCGCACTCGCCCGCCGCCGTCGGGCTGAGAGGGTCGTAGCACCAGCGGCACAGGTTGGCCACGCACGCCCCGCACGAGCGGTAGCGCGTGCAGTCTCGCATGGGCCAGCCCATGTCCCCAAACATCTTGATCAGCAGCCCGCCCATCTGTGCACCGCCAACAACACGCGCGTGTCAAATTCTGGCCAGAACAAGCGGAAAGCCGAGGCAGAAGAGGTGGCGGCATACGTTGTGGATGACCTCCTGCTTGGCCAGGATGGGCGTCATGAGGGCCGACGGCGAGCCGGGCGGGTAGGTGGCCTCGTCCAGGTGCGAGACGCTGCTGCTGCCCTCGAACGACCGCGGCACGTACAGCTCGGGCACGACTGCGGCCCCGGCCCCGGCCCCGGCCACCTCGTTGGTGTTGGCGTTGGCAAAGGAAGGCGAGGCCCACACGAGCCGCATGGGCTTGGCGCCGCCTTGGTCCTTGTTGGCGGCGGCAAAGACGTGGCCACTGCCGACGATGTGCACGAAGCGGTCAAACACGTAATAGGCCGTCTCGGGCCGGGACTCCAGTCCGCCGTTGCTGCTGCCGCCGCCACCGGCGGCGGCCTGGCCGTTGACAAAGGCAGTGAGCCCGTTGGCGAGACTGCCGCCGGCGCTGCCGCCCTGGCCGATCATGGAGAGGAAGCCGAGACCGTGCTGGAGCTCATGGATGACGACCGTCACGAGGTCGTAGTGGCCGGGCGGCGGCCGGCCCTCGAGCCCGACATACCACGCGCCCTTGGCGTTGACCGTGAGGACCATGTCCGGCTGGTCCTCGTCCCTGTGTGTGCGCGCGCGTGCATGTTAGCTTTCTCACGACGACGTCAATGTTGATGAGATTGACGACGTACGGTGGCGGGCGGCGGACGCGCTGGTTCATGAGGGCCTTGGGCAGCCAGACCGCCTCGTGGCCGTGGTCGCCGATGTCGTTGGCCGTGTCTGTGGCCGTGGCTGAGGCGGCGACCTTATAAAAGGCGGTCGGGCCGGCGTGGGCCAGCACCTCGGGCCCGAGCGGCAACCACTCGACGGCGACGCGGACCGGCACCGGGAGGGCCTCGAAGTGGGCCGACACGATGCGGCCGGCAAAGTCAAAGGCGCGCACGACGTCGTCCGGCGCGTCCCGGCGGAACTCAAAGACAAAGTGGCTTCGTGCGCGGGCGCGCAGGCGCTCGTCGTGGGCCGCGGCTTCGTCGGTCAGCTGCAGCACGCGCGCCCAGTCAAAGGCAGGTTGGCCTCGCGGGCTCCGGGCCGACTGCACGACCTGAAGGCTCTTCATCTCGTCATCGTTGTCGTCCTCTTTTTCATAGTCCTCATCGACTTGTTCTTCGTCATCATCATCGCCTTGCTCGAGCGGGTGGGAGGCGTCGGGTGAGGGCTCTGCACGCAGCTCGGAGCGCCATCGAAGATCGGTCGAGGAAGTTGCAAAATCTGATCACAAAAAATGGAGGAGCAGGCCGTGAGCACAATTCAATTGTAGACCAAGGTCGAACCAGTAAACCCGAAGAAATCAACTATCATCGTTGTGCGTAGTAAATTCGGTGTTTCGCGAAATGGAATCGAGAAAGGACAAAAACGAAGAGATGAGAAGGGTGTACCTGAAGGAATTCGATGCTTATGTTGAACAAGGAGTACGAGCAGAACGAGGCAAACCAAAATCACAACAAGTATGAGCGACGTTGAGGCGGCGGTGCGGGCCATAGTTGAAGGCACAGGCGAGAAGAGACCGAGACTCCTCGTGCGGTGCAAGACTCGATTAGGGCCGTCGCACCTCTCGTCCAAGGTCTATCTCCTTTCGCAAACCTTCTCCTTCTTCAGGCCCCTTTAGCCAGTTGCTCGTCGTCCAGGCCGGTGATCGTGTATGTGTGTTGTGTATTGGTTTATTCGAATACCAAGTGTTGCTGTTGGCCTAGCAACTCCCGTTGGCATCATTACACGATTCGCACGTGCCCAGTCAAGTTGGTGCTCACCTGGGCGACTCCGCAGCTGCCCCATCGCGTGCTTGAGCCTCCTTCAAACTCCTCTAGCGGGCACGACCTGAGTTGGGGTGAGCCAGCAGGGGGACAACTGCCACGTCTCGTGCCTGAGGGCCGTGGGCGGGAGTTGATGGTGACGTGTTATTTTATACCGGTTCTCGAGCGAAATGCCGGAGCTTTAAAACCTTGCAAACCAAGCGCACAACAACATACTCAGCCGAGGTCTGCACTAACACACTTCACGGGACATGGCGACCACTTCTTACACACCGGCTGATCTTCAGCGCTACCTTGAGGGTACGCGTACAGCAACACGCGCATACCCGCTGGGCAACTATCTCACTTGCCCTTTCATCTACCCAACGCAGTGGCCGTAAAGGCTGCCGACGCTGCTGGCGCGCTCGTCAAGGAGCGATTCCACAGCGCCGTACGCCTCCCGATTCGAATCTCAAGATTTTTTGACTTAATTCAATAACCCCAATGTTCACGTGGCCACCACAGCAAGACAAGCAAGTCAAGGAGAAGAGCGCCGTTGATCTCGTCACTGAAGTCGACGTGGCCGCCGAGAAGGTGCCTTTGCCGCACTACACGACATGGAGCCTACTTGAACTGGACGCTCACAGTTGTGTCACAACGACACTACCGTGCGCATCAGATCGTCATCGGGACCCTGCGGGAGGCCTTCCCCGAGCACAGCTTCCTGGGCGAGGAGAGCGGCGGCTCGGCGGGCGAGGAGCGCCTGGACGACGGGCCCACGTGGATCATCGACCCGATCGACGGCACCACCAACTTTGTGCACACCTACCCGTTCGTGGCCGTCTGCATCGGCCTCGCGATCAACCGCCGCGTCGTCGTCGGCGTCGTCTACAACCCCGTGCTCGAGGAGAAGTACACCGGTCCGTGCGCGCGTGTGCGGCGCGCGCGTGCGCGGGTGCGCGCGTCCGTACGTGTTCTGACAGTCGCGTGTGCGGGTTGCAGCGATTCGCGGCGGCGGCGCGTTCCTTAACGGGAAGCCCATCCAAGTGTCGGGCGCCAGCGAGATCGGCCAGGCCGTGGTCTCGACCAACATCGGCTACGGCCGCTCGGCCGAGGTGACCAACTTCATGCTGGCCAACGTGCGCATGCTGCTCGAGAACAACGTGCGCGGCCTCCGCATGACCGGCTCTGGTATTTACTTTTACTTCCACTTTCTCTTTCTTTATTGCTGCCTCCTCGCTCGCCCATTGGCTCACGGCCTCTCTCCAACATCCTCACCACGTACAGCGGCGACGCTCATGTGCGACGTGGCGATGGGCCGTCTGGACTCTTACTTTGAGTGGGGCGTGCACTCGTGGGACGTGGCCGCGGCGTCGATCGTGATCGAGGAGGCCGGCGGCGTCTGCTTGTCGCCCACGGCCACGTCGGCCGCCACCGACCCGCTCGACCTCACCGCCCGCTCGATGCTGTGCGGCCCGCGAGCGCTCGTGGAAGCCATCTTCCCGCTCCTCAACAAGAGCTGGAGCGCGCAGTGGAAATGAAGACCATCATGCTAGTTATAATAATATAATCGTGTTGTTGCCATGATCAAGTTCATTGCTCTTCTACTTGCGTGGCCTTGGCAGACATGCTGTTGTGGTGAAACAAACAAAAACAAAGAGAAAAGAATTTTCTAAGATTTCTTTTCTGGCTTTCGCTTTACTTTCCGTACATTTTTTCCGCTGAACTTCATGTTGAGGGGTGGAAGGGTTTGGGTGCTTGCACGACCCTGTAGCACAACGCCAGAATTACACTGCCCCTGGAGACAACGTTGCAGACGCCATGGCGTTGGTGCTTGACGAAGTAGTGGCCAAGGATGAGCTCATGCGACAGCTGCGGCTGCTCGACTTGGATCAGTACGTGCACACCTTTGTTCTTTTTTGATGATCTTGATTCAACTCACCCCTTGTTCGATAGCGCAACGAGCGATGAGAACCTACTGGAGGCGCTTCGGGCCAAGGGCCCACCAGACGAGCACTACCGCAAGTTGTGCGCGCTTCTCGTTTCTGAAGTCCTGTTCTGGGCCGCCTTCCTTGCCGCTCAAGACAACAACAAGGCCCGAGGCCGCGGCCGATCAACGCAGCCACAACCTCAATCACAACCACAGCCACAGCAAGAGCAGCTGCCCATCGACTCGGCCGAGGCCTTTGTCCGCGCGCTCGCGCCTATCCTGCGCCAGCAGGGCGCCCACGCGCTGGCCCGACGATGCGGCCTCGGCGACAAAGAAGGCGACGATGCCACCAGCGCCCTTCAGTCCTTTGCCCAGCGGGCCGACCTCTTGGGTTCGTCTCACCTCCTACCTCCTTGCCTGCGATTAAAAATACATAAATACATAAATCAATAAAATGTAAATAAATTGATAAATATTTATTAATATTCTTACATGAATTGACAACATCACGCACAGGCTTCCTGCTCGGCGAGCTGCTGGCGTGCCGCCTCATGGGCGACAAGCGCGCCAAGAATCAGAAGAATGCGCCAGTCGTCGCTGCCGAGGCGGACAGCGATCCCGCCCTGCAGTACGGCGTACGTGGAAGCCTTCCCCCCCCCCCCTTCAAGCTGAGGCTCGAGCTCGTTTGTGGCTGACGTCAGCGCGGCCGCCACCGTGCAGGATTGTATCGCGTCTGCGTTTGCCGTGCTCGAGCTCGAGCACATGCCCGAGACGGGCCAGGAGGCTCTGCGCGCGATCGAGGCCCGCATGGCCGAGCTGCTCCGCGCGCTGCCGCCCGGCTACAACCGCCCGCTGATCGACAATCTGGACGCCGTCCTCAGGGACGACAGCCAAGGCAGCGACAAGTCACGCCACGCGCGGCTCGAGGCCATCAACGACCGCTTCCGGACCGAGTACGCCCAGCGGCAGGACATGATCGTGGACCGCTTCCGGCAGACCCTCGCCGCGCTGTTCCGCGTGCGGGGCGTCCCGGCCGAGATCAAGGCCGGCCTCCAGGCCAACATCGACGACGAGCTCGCCAAGCACCGGGCGGCCCATCCGTGCGCCTTCTCGACGTGGGACATCGCCGTGGCGCGCGAGGACCTCGTCCGCCAGCAGACGCAGCGGATCAACGTCGCCGCCGCCGCGGCCCCCAAGGCCGACCTGAACCGCATGAAGACCCTCGTCGTCAACATGGAGGTCTTCCGGCGCGGCTCCGGGGCCAGGCCGCAAGCGGCGGGCAACGCCAAGAAGGACGAGCAGCAGCAGCTGCCCAAGCGGAGTCGGCGCCGGCGCAAGTGGGAGGCCGACGACGCCGACTCGCTGCCGACTTCGGCCAACATCGAAGGCGATGATGGCGATGATGACTCGCACGATGAGGCCGAGGCCGAAGAGGAGCTCCTCCAGGAGGACCAGCCCCTCAAAAAGGGGAAGAACGAGGACGAGGACGAGGATGAAGAAGACGGCGGGGAGGAGCTGACGCGGGAGGAGCGCGAGGAGCGGCGACGCGCGATGAGTGAGCGGAGGGAGCAGGGCGAGAAGCGAAAGGCCGACGAGCTGCGCAAGAAGAAGGCGCAGGAGCCGCGCGAGCTGAGCAAGAAGGACAAGCAGTTCCTCAAGCAGCAGCTCAAGAAGGAGAAGCGCCAGCAGCGGCGCGAGAAGAAACTCGAGCGCACGCGCCGCGGCAACCGCGGCCAGGACGACGAGAGCGAGGACGAAGCCGCGGCGTGATGCCCTTGTCGTTGTCCTTGTGGCTCATGTGTGAATCCTAAACAATTAATTGTTTTACAAGTCGGTCTCTTTTCCAGATGGTCCGTCTCCCCTTGACCGCGTTTCGTCCAATCGTTCGCAAACTCGTCCAGAAAGGCCCAATCACCTGCGACAGTTTATCTTCGCGCCGAATTCCTGTCGCAACCCAAAAGCATGGAGCTGAGCCTTATCCACATAACCGCGTGACACACCTGCGAGTAAGAGGAAGAAGAGGAAGAGGAACACAAGCGACTGAACAATGCAGGTCGCTTGGTGGGTTGGTAACTTGCTGCTGGTGGTCGGAGCTCTCCTGCTTGCTCTGCGGCTCTACATCGCACGTAGCTTGGGTCGAGTGCGCCACGTCAAGACAGGCTTGCCCATCCCCGCCGCAGACAACTTTGCCAACTTGGATCGCTACTACGCCATGCTTGTGCCGGGCCAGTTCAAGATGCCTCACCCCGTGGGTATGTTGTTCAGTTCATCCAGTTCGTTCAACAAGATTGCGCATCAGTCGCTCACTTGAACGCCATCCACCAGAGGACATTCTTAAGATGTGGCGCACCTTGGGCTCGACTTTTGTGACCTGGTTAGGGCGCACGCCTATGGTCGTCATCACAAATCCCGAAGGTGCGTTTGGTGTTGCTAGAAGAGCACAACTACACAAGGAGACTGACAGAGAGTGGTTCTGTGGCGGCTCTATAGATGTGCGTCTCATGCTGAACGACAAAGGAGAGCGGTTTGGCACCAGGGACCTGCACAAGAAGTCGACCCTTGACCGCGTGATGGGCAGCAGTTTGATCAGCACCACCGGAGCCAAGTGGAAGGCGCAACGAAGGTACATACGCCTTCCTCATGGGCTCGTCATGGGTAACCACGCTAAGCTTCTTCAATGGACGATGGCAGCGCGTTGAACCCGGCGTTCAAGTACAAGAAGATTCAAACGCTGGTGCCCATGTTTGCCCAGTGCGCCCGCAAGCTGATCCGCAAGTGGGAGCACCAGTTGGACGCTCCCATCCGGGTCGAGGAAGGCATCACTCAGCTCACCCTCGACGCCATCGGTACGACCTCGAAGGAGAAAGTGGTTTCTTCCTGATTTATTTCCTTTATTAAGCTCGACTCGACCAGGTCTTGGTGGGTTTAGTTACGATTTCGGAGCACTGGACGAGTCCAAGATCTTGGGGGAGAACCTAGAGCACTACAATCGTATCATTGCCGACGTCTTCCGGCCTCCATCGCGCTTCTCCATACTCTCGCCGTCGAAGCCAGTCGACGACCGACTGGAACATTCCATTCAGGCTTTTCAGGACTTTCTCCTTAACCTGATCGAAGCCCACAGGTACGTCGAGTCCATCCAGAGCTAAAAGTTGGCTTTGTTTCAATTCTGAAGCTTCCTCGCGCAGAAGAGGCGATCGCAGCAGCAACGATGGGAACCAGCCTGACCTCCTCGACCACATCATCGCCATGAACGAAGATGGCAACCTCACCAGCGAGGAGGTACATACAAGGAACTTCTACAATCAACATTATCGACTTGAGATCCTCAACATCCATGTCTGATCTGTGCAGATCAGCAACAACTTGTTTCTGTTCTTCCTAGCCGGGCACGACACGTCGTCGAGTGCTTTGACATCAGCCCTTTACTTCCTTGCCAAGCACCCGGACATGCAGGCTAAGGCCTTTGACGAGGTTCAGGCCGTGCTCGGCGGTCGCGACGCCGGCTTCAGCTTTGCCGACCTGTCCAAGGTGCCCGATGAAACACCAGCGTGTGGTTCAACACGCCCAGGACTCACTTGTGTTTGTTGCCCACAACAGCTGAGCTACACATCGAGGTTCCTCAAGGAGACGCTTCGCATGCACCCGCCCGCAAGCCTGTTGGGCACGGCGTCACGAATCGTGACTGCGGAAGAGGGCGTCGAGCTGGGCGGTTATCACATCCCCAAGGGCCTGGTCGTCGCGCCCTCGATCTTGGCGCTCCATTACGATGACAGGTACACACATCTTCTCCTCCTCGATCTGTTCAGCACTAGCATCAACCTCATCGCCCTTCTCGCGCACGTCAGGCATTGGAAGGAGCCGTACACGTTCAACCCCGATCGGTTCATCACCACCGAAGCCGGACGCGACATCTGGGCCTTTTCTACTGGCCCGCGCGTGTGGTAAGGACTCCAACCTCCAATTGGTGCACTTGACATGGCCGTTTGCTCAAACACATACGTGACTTTGGCGCAGCTTGGGCAAGAAGTTTGCGATGACCGAGATGTTGATCGTGTTGGCGCTCGTGCTCCAGCGGTTCGAGATCAAGCTGACCAGGCCGGATTACGTGTGGCAGTTCCGTCCGTTTGGGCTCACTCTCCGCCCTAACGACGGTCTTCCTCTTCGCCTCTGGCCGCGAACTTGAAGCGCTCAGCGGGTAGAAAAGAAATCCCTGATCTGAGCATGTGACCGGAGTCTACGACTTGGTGTGATCACAGGTTTCCATCCGGTCCGACAATAAACCATTCATTAGACAGACAGCAAATTAAGTAAGAAGAGTAAAATGGAAGAGCAGCACCAACTCGAACAACTTGACTGGGCTGTGGAGTCGTACGCCAAGAAGCTTGTCTTTGTTTCTTCTCTCTTTTGATATTAAAGAAGAGGACGGGTGCAGTTGGTATGAGGCCATAAAGCAGTTCACGTTTGAGACGCGCTTCGTGGCGTTGCCGCCCCCAGCGGTCTCGGCTCTGCTGCGCGCTCACGACGCCTGGTCTGCTTCCCAGACGCTCGAGGCCCACCACGCCGCGGTCATGGACCAGGTGTTCCCCCCCCCTTCTCTGCCGCTCGCTGCGAGGTCCTCACCTCCGGCTCAGCTGCAGGAAGAGGTGAACGAGGCCATCGCCCAGCTCGGGGGCGCCGCCTTCGTGCGCATCTCCACCCTCAGGTGCGCACCACGATCGCGTTTGCGTTGGTCTCGGCTTGTATGGGCCTGACTGGGCCCGTTCTGGACAGCCCCAAGGACGCCGTCAAGTGGCAGTCGGAGAAGCTCAAGGGCCTGCTCGAGGCCGAGCTGAAGGACGCCCCGGAGGATGACGAAGACGCCGAGATCATCGCCGTCAACATGGCCTGCTGCCTGGCCTGCCGCGTCACCACCGGCGCCGAGGCCATGGACCTCCTCGTCCGCAGGTTGGCCGCCAACACGTTGTCGCCGAATGAATGGCACTCATCTTTGTCGCGTGCAGCGACCGCGTGAATCGGCACCTGGCGGCCCGCCGCGAGGCCGAAGGCGACGACTCTCTGGAGATCAACATCGTCGTCCGCCGGTGGCTCGACTTCCGTCCCGAGCTCGAGTTCCGCGGTTTCGTGCACGACAGGCGCCTGACGGCCGGTGCGCTCGGTCATGTGTTCGCGAGAGGCTCGATCATGTTCCTGACGTTCGGTGGCCGTGCGCGTGTGCGTGTGGCGCAGTGACGCACTACTACAAGTTCTGCTTCGTGCGCGAGGCGGTGGAGAAGAAGGACGCCATCGCGCAGCGTATCCGGGACTTCTTCGAGAACGAGCTGCGCGACGCCGTCCCGGCGTCGACCTACGTCATCGACTTTGCTCTCCTGCCCGGAAAGGAGGAGAACGGCGACGACGACCGCGTCATCGTGGTCGAGCTCAACCCATTCGTACTCATCTTCATCACCATCATCGTCATCATCGTCGCCGTCGCCGTCGTCGTCATTGGTGGCTGACATGACAAACCACTACAGGCGCCCAACACCAGCCCGGGCCTGTTTGACTGGACGGCGGACAAGGACGTGCTCACCGGCGCCAAGCCCTTTGAGTTTCGCATCCTCGTACGTAGTAGGAGGCTCATTCTCTTCCCCGGTCCAACTTTTGTGAGCTCACAGGTCGCGTGTGCCTCGCAGGAGCGCCGCGTGGAGAATGCGCGGGAGCTGCTGGCTGCGCCGCTCCGCTTCCTGCTCGACCTCGTCCGCCCGCGCCAGCCCGACGCCGCCGACGAGCCGAAGCAAAAGAAGAAGAAAAACAAAAAGGAGAAGGAGGACGACAAGCAAGACAAAAAGTGCATCCTCTCTTGATGCAGGAATTACAATTTAAAAAAGTGAAAAAATGGAGAAATAAAAAATTAAAAAAATTAAAAAATTAAAAAAAATAGAGTCATCAAGTGTGGCCGAGGCAGGGCGGGTTGAAGGGGCAGGTCTCGAGCGTGCGACGGTCAAGGCAGTCCGTGCGCTGGTCGGTGTCAAACGGGCCGTCCTTGACCTGGGACAGGTGCTTCGGGTTGAGGCACACGCGGTTGCCGCAGAGCTGGACGACCGGCAGGTTGACGTCGATCGTGCGGTTCCACACGACGTAGGCCAGGATGTGCGCAAAGAACTTCTTGCCGCCGATCGACTTGCGCACGTACGAGTTGGGCGTCGGCCGCGGGCACGTGCACAGCCAGCATCCCTTGACCGACTGCGTCGCATTCCATCCATTTTTTTTTTTTTGTGCGTTGTCAGGACAACACACAAAAGATGAAGACAAAAAGATGATGAAAATGAGGATCACGTACGTCGAGCTTGATGTTGGGCTTCATGCGCTGCCAAAAGACCTGGAGGTACTCGAGTTTGGTGATCTTTTGTGGCATGAGACGGTGGTTGAGCGGCTTGCCCTCGATTGGCACATCGACGCCGATCCACTTGATGGGCTGCCGGTGCTGCGGCTCGTCGAGCTCCTCCATGAAGCCGTCGAAACCGCCCCCACCGCCGCCTCCACCGCTAGAGACGCTCACGACGTTCGATTTGTCGTCGCTTTGCTCGTCGTAGTGGTCCTGCTCGTGGTCCTCGTCGTAGTCGTCGCCGCGGTCCTCCTCGATCTCGGGCTCGTCGTCGTCCCCGGACATGACCGCCAGCTCGCCGCCTCCGCCGGCGGCGGCATCGTCGTCCTCCTCGTCCGAGCTGGCCCCGACGACCTCGCGCTCGTCGTCGCCAGGAAGATGTTGGTAGTGGTGAGGATGAGGGTACTTGTGGTCCTCGGCCTCGCTGCCGCCGTTGCTGCCGCCGCCGACGTTGGTGTGAAGTCGCTTGTTGTTGATGTGGTCCAAGAAGACAAACATGCTCTTGCTCGAGGGCCGGTCCCGGCGGTGCTTCTTGCTCGCCGGCCGAGGCGTCGTCGTCGCCGCCATCGACGTTGTCGTCGGCTGCGGCGCGCCGCTGGCGCCATCGGCGCCGCCAAGGATCTCTCTGAGCGTGCGCTTCTTGCCCGACGGTGTGGCCGGCGACGACGAGGAGGCCGTGGGCGCCAGCGGCGGGTGGATGTAATAGCTGCCCGGAGGAGGCTGCCTCGGCTGGTGGTGGGTCGACGTCGACATATTGGCGGCGTGGTTGACAAACGGCGACGCGGCGTTGGCCGCCCCGGAAATTCCGGCCGTGACGTGCGCCGACGTCATTTGTGACGCGAGGCCGACGGCCGCTGGCACATGAGCCCTCGGTACAGCCCCGGCGGGGTTGACGTGCGCAACGGGGGAAGGGGCCAGCGGCTGTGGGGTGAAGGTCACGGTCATCTGCACGCCGTAGGCCGCCGTGCCCTGGGCCGCGGCGGCGAGCACCGCGTACTGGGCCTTGAGGGCGGCCAGGTCGGCGTGGACCTCGCGGAGGGTCTCGGCCAGGCTCTCCACCCTGTCGCACAGCGCGAAGAAGCCCTGCGTGAGCTGGGGCAGCAGCTGGGCGACTTCGGCCGCAGCTGGCGCCGAGGTCGTCGTGGCGGTCGAAGGCGGAGGAGGCGGCGGTGGCACCGGCTCCGGTCCGAGGGCGGGGGGCGGGCTTCTGCCTCCCGCGGGGCTGCCCGCCGAACCAGTGGGCATGTTTGTCGGGCCGCCACTTGACGACGACGTCGAGGCGTGGGCCAGTGCCGTCAGTGCGGACAATGGCGAGAGGCTCTCTATCTCTCTTTGCTCCATTGAAAAAAAATTAGCTGACTTCTTCGAGGTAAGTTCCCTTCTAGTTCGACTTTCTTCTTCTTCTTCTTTGGAGGTTCTTCAGGCCTTCGTGGCGGCCGCCGGTTTGGTTACAAAAAGAGGAAAAGGGCGTGCCCAGGCGACCTCCACGCCTCCGCCCCGCCCAAACCCCCTTTTAACCGGGAATTAATGGGAGGCGTGGGCTGCCGTCGACAGTCAACGCTTCCTGGCGTGAAGGCGGAGGAAGCCGTTGGCGTGGTTCCGCGGCTCGACGCGTCGGCGCATGAGCATGCCTACGTGCGTGCGAGTAGATGTGGGGACTCCGCGGGGGACGTGGGCTGGATCCCGAGTGGACGGCGTGCCGTTGTCCGCGCGTGGGTCACGACAAGCACGTCATGCGTGGCGACGTGTAGACGTCTTGTTCGCTCAACAGGAGTGATCTCCTACCGATGCTACACGATGGTGCAAGTGGTGTGCTTCTTGTGGGCGAACAAGACGTCTACTTTACCCGCTCAGCAAAAATCTACTACGTCCAGCAACCACATGATCGTGTGAAGGGAAGGCTCAGAGCGCGCTCGGTCTGGTGACGATCATTCGGCGCAGGACGTAGAAGAGGAAGCGGGGGAGGGGAGGCCACAGTGAGGAAGAGCGCTTCAAAGAAAGCCAAGTGATGCGAAGAAAGACAAAGGTGGTCCTTTTTTACTGCTTCACGGTCACGCCAGCAGCAGAAAGCTTGGGCACGAGGCCGCCCTTCTTGTGCAGGTTCTGGTGGGACGAGAAGAGGCAGAAGAAGAACACAAGCGGTGAGCAGAAGAACAGCAACCGAGAAACAAAGGAGGGTGACATACCTGCGTGTCGTCATTGCCGCCAATGTGCTCGCTGTTGATAAAGACCCGCGGGACCGTGGTGCCGCCCGTAAGCTGCTTCAGGGCAGCCTGGACGTCAGAGCCGTCGGCTGTTTGTGTCCAAGGTCAGTTAGCCGTGGAAGGCCTTCATGAAAAGGATGTAAAGGCCTTGGTGGCGTACCAATCTGGTCAAGCTCAAGAGCAGTGAAGGGCACGCCGAGGCCCTGGAACAGCTGCTTCACCTTGGTGCAGTACCTGATTTTATAATCCGCAATAATCAGCATTGCAGACGAGCTCGGCTGCTAAAGCAGTCGTGAGGAAAGAGGTTGACAGACGTACGGGCAGTACGACTTGGAGAAGATCATGACGGTGTTCTTGGCAATGAAGTCCTTGGCCTTGTCCATCTTGTTGTGAGGTAGTGCTGTGGTGGTGATGTGAGTGTCTAGATCCTTGTATGAGCGCTACACTTACGCAATTCGACAAATCGGCGGCACAACGAATCTGCTCGTGTGTCGGCGAAGTCGGTTAGTCGGGCGGGAAATCTCGCAAAATCCCAAAAATTTAGTTTCCAGAGCCGCGATGGAGAAAACTCAAAGGAAAAAGAAAAACAGTGCCACGCGTCAGGTGGGAGCGCATCGACCTTCACCTCACGCAAGCTCCTCCAGGAGTCTTGCATCTTGTGCACGAACCACGCCATAAAGGTACGTGTCTCTTTCTGATCTCATGATGGATTGCGATTTAACAGAGCAGGCTGACGCTGGCCCACCACAGTAGCCATGGCTGATACAGCGGTCTCGCTCGTGCTGTCCGCGGTGGCGAAGGAGAAGGAAAAGGAGAAGAGCGAGACGACGACAAACAAGGACACTTCGAGCGGGACCAGCGGCGGTGAGCCTGCGACGCCCAGCCGGCGTGACTCCGGAGGCTCGGGTGGCGGCGACGAGAAGAAGGCCGCTGCCGTGCTCCGGGGTCTGCCCTGGTGGGGCAAGAAGGCGGCGACCGAGGTCAAGGGCAGCCTGCGGGTGAGCTTCTACGACCTCGACGAGCTCCCCACCTCTTATAACCCAGCCACTGGCGCGCAGCTGCCCTCCTTTTTCTTCCCGCCCACCTCGCACATCTCTGCTCCTTCCCCGCTTTCACCCACATCCACCACCACTTCGTCTTCCTCATCTTCATCTTCCACGAGCTCGTCCTCTTCTTCTTCATCATCATCATCATTGGCGAGCGACGCCTCCGCAGCGTTCCCGTTCTCGGTGAACAGCTCCACGTCGCAGGTGCCGTCCGAGTCCGCACGCGGCGCGCTGGCCGAGCGATTGAGCGAACGCAAGCGCAAGCGAGAGGAGGACATGTCATCCGCGGCTGCCGCAGGCACCAGGACGCCGCGGCGCGGGTCGGTCCAGCTGGGCCCGGACGACGCCGACGAGACCGTCGTGCGGCTCAAAATCGATGGCAAGATCATCAACGACAACCACCAGCTGCTGTTTGAGATCCTCGAGGGCGAGCTCGCGGCTATGGCTGCCAAGCGCGCCGTCGCCGCTGCGGACGATGACGACAACGCGTTGGCGGCCGGCATGTCACAGGATAACAGCGCCCTCGCGTCGCAGCTGCGCTACCGCGGCATCTCCGTCGAGGCCCTCCCGCCCTACGACTTCCGGCTCAGCGGCGAGAGCTTCCCGCGCCTCATGACCCTCTTGGCCATGCAGCACTTCCAGGCCATCAGCCTCCGGTGGCACGACCTCTCCTCCACCAGCCTCAGCCTGGTCCGTTCCACCCTCTTCCTCCTCTGGCTTCTCGTCGACAATTGGGCTTATGCTCGACTCTGGCCCTTCTCTGTGAACCTGCCTTTGGTCTCTACTGCAGGACGAGGGCGTGGACTTTAGCTCGTTGACGGCGCTCAACCTGCGGAGCAACAACCTGAAGGTGTTGCCCAAGGAGCTCTTCCTGCTCACCAGTACGCGCTCGTCGCCGCCTCAGTCTCGCCACTCCCGCCGCCGCCACCTTAACTGAGCCCGTGCTGTATGACCTGGTTGGTGGTGGTTCGTGTGGCAAACACAGACCTGACCTTCTTGGACCTGTCCAAGAACCAGCTTTCGGCGCTCCACCCTGCGCTCAGCCTGTTGACCGGCCTTCGGCGCCTCGAGGTTCGGACCCGCTCGTTCGCTCATGCGAAAGAATTCCAGGCATCTTGCGGCGCACAAACATAACAAACGAACAAACGCGCTTGTGTGCTGTTGTTGATGCTGTTGTTGATGCTGCAGGTGTCGTCCAACCTGTTGTCGGCCGTGCCGGTCGAGGTGTCAGCGCTCACCGCCCTCGAGATCTTCAAGGCCAAGAAGAACAAGCTGACGGTCCTGCCCGCCCAGGTCTCGCGGCTGCAACACCTCAAGGTCCGTCCCACCGCAGCGATCGTTGAGGCAACAGAGCACGCCCACCCCATTGGCGCGATAACGCTGACTTTTCTTATCCTTGTTACAGATTGTCAACGTGTCGCAAAACGTACTGGTTTCGCCCTCGACCTCGACCTGGCTGGGCAAGACGGAGAACTACCTGGAGTCGATCGGCTGCTTCACCGAGCTCACCTCGCTCAAGATGCGCTGCAATCGGGTGCGCCTCGCCTCCACCGCGACGCAGTCCCATGGTGCTTGTTGTGGCCACTTGTTGATGTTGCTAATTGATGTCGACAACGCTTGCTGTGTGGACAAACAGTTGACGGCGCTGTCGTCGGCGCTGGGCAAACTGGGCCAATTGACGCGGTGCGACCTGTCGAACAACCAGATCACCGCCCTGCCGCTCGAGGTGGGCCAGCTCTCGTCCCTCTCCACGCTCGTCCTCGCCCAAAACTCGTTGGAGTCACTCCCGCAAACCATCAGCAGTACACCTTGCCCACAATTTCCATTTAATTCTAATTAAATCATTTCATAATTCAATTTATAATAATGAAATGTACTGAATTGCGCTTTTGATCAGACCTGACACGGCTCGAGGTCCTCGATGTACATAACAACAAGCTGACCGAATTGCCAAAAGAGATTGGCTCGCTGTGCTCGTTACTGGTATCTCGCCAATTTCTTTTCTTTTAATTTTTAATTTTTAATCTTTAATTTTACGAATATCAAAATTGACAATAAAACATTTCTGATCGACGAATGTGGATCAGCGACTGAACGCGGCGGAGAACAAGCTGACGAGCCTGACGACGGCCGTGGGCTTCCTGTCGTCGTTGCTCACGCTGGAGCTGGCGGCCAACCAGATCGCGGCGCTGCCGGTCGAGATCTCGGGCATGCGGTCGCTGACCAAGCTCGACCTCTCGCGGAACCAGCTCACCGCGCTGCCCAAGCAGATCGGCGACCTGAGCGGCCTCCAAGTGCTCAACCTGGCCCAAAACCAGCTGCGGGCGCTGCCCTCGCGGCCGCTCGGCGCGCTGGCCCAGCTCGAGGAGCTCCACCTGTGGGGCAACGCGAGCCTGTCGTCCCTGCCGCCCCACCTCACGCGGCTCACGCGCCTCTCGCTGCTCGCCCTCCACCAGACCAAGGTCTTTGCGCTCGACCGCAGCTTCCCGCGCCTCACCTCCCTCCTCGGCCTCTCCGTCGCCAACCTCTACATCAGCGGTTCGTCTACATCATTCTTGGCATTCTTGCCCATTTATTTGTGTTGTTTTGTTTTCTTTTTCTATTGAAAGTGGGGGTGGCTGATGACGACGGCTGCAGCCGACGCGCACGAGCGATGCCAGGTGTTTGTGGTCCAGCAAGAGGCGGCGCGCCTGTCGGCCTTTGAGTGGGCCGCCTTTGCCGAACAAAATTTTGCCGATGACAACCTGCAGCACCTGCTCGCCCTGACTCGCTCGGCGCCGCACCCGCTGCTGTTCTTTGCCTTGGCCCACTTCACCGAGTTTGGTGCGTCTCTCTTCTTGACTCGGCTGTGACTTGACTTGACCCGGCTTGACTTGACTCAATGGCCAACTCTGCAGAGGGCATGTGTCGACGAATCATTGCCGAGGGAGCGCTGCCCGACATTCTCGTGGCGTGCCAGAACCCGATGCCGCGCGTCCAGTTCGAGGCGACGCGCTGCGTGGCCAACTTCTCGTCCTATGGTTCGCGCCGCTGCGCTCTGACTGCTGTCTGGCCAGCTTTTACTGACGGACTGACGGACTGACATCTGCGTGGATGCGGACTGCACAGACGACCTCCAGCGGCAGGTCGTGGACGAGGGCGCCATCGACGTCATGCTGCAGGTCATCCACCAGCAGAGCGCGCTGCCGCGCACGAAGCTGGAGGCCATCCGATGCATCTCCAACCTGGGCTTCCACGGTGCGGCAAACAATTAATTCATTATTTTCTCTTTTTTTATATATTGCAAATAGAAAAATAGTAATACTACTTTGTGATTATTGATTTTGAATGTTTTTTTTTGCTCTATACGCAGAGGAGTACAAGGCGCAGATCATGCAGCACGGCGTCAGCGTGTTCACGGACCTCACGCAAGATGACAACGAGCCGCACCTTCAGCGTACGGCCTACCGTCTGCTCAACATCCTGGGCGCTCACGGTACTGCCTCTCTTGTCTTCAAACATTTATTATTCAAGAAATTAAGATTTAAATGGGCCGAAATCAATTTTTTATTTCTTTTTGTACGAATATCTGAGAATAATTGTCTGATCGCGGCGTTCTATTGTGACGTGTGCCCCAACAAGATAACGTTGTCGTGTAGGGCGCAACCACGTCACAAATAAACCGCCAACGTTCCCAAATTTTCTTGTTTTTGTTTAGATTTTTGTTGAATTTTTTTCAATTTTTGTTGATTTCTGGTTCTATTACTTTTTTTTAAAAAAAATATTCTGATGTTGATTGAATACCACGACAGAGGCGTTGCACAGGCTGCACCTGCCGCACGTGCAGGCGCGTAAGAAGCAGCGCGGCCTCCGCATTCTGTCCCTCGATGGCGGCGGCACGCGAGGCATCGTCACCATCGAGCTCCTCAAAAAGATCGAAGAAATCACCGGCAAGAAGGTACATTTTTTAATTTTTTAAAACTTTTATTTTACGTTGAAATATTTTCTTAATCCAAAACACAAAAAAATATAAACAAAAAAAAACATCAGACGTACAAGCTGTTCGATCTCGTGTGCGGAACGTCGACGGGCGCCATCCTGGCCTTTGCCGTGGGGATCAAGCGCTACTCGCTGCTCGAGTGCGAGGCCCTCTACAAGGGCCTGTGCCAGGACGTCTTCACCATCGGGGCCTCGCCGCTGACCGCCGCGGGTGCCGGCGGGGCCGGTCCCGCCGGTGGGGCCATGCCCGTCTCGCCGCTGCTGCCGGCCCAGCCGCCCGTCCTCGTCACGCCGTCGTCGTCCTCGTCCTTGTCCTCGTCCTCGGCCTCGCCG
Source organism: Acanthamoeba lenticulata (assembly GCA_002179805.1). Taxonomy (NCBI): domain Eukaryota; phylum Discosea; order Longamoebia; family Acanthamoebidae; genus Acanthamoeba; species Acanthamoeba lenticulata. The sequence goes on along the minus strand of NAVB01001018.1, from coordinate 3,519 downwards.
GGGCTGTTGCCCGACGTCAGCGTCACGCCGTCGGTGCTCGCCCTCAACGTCCCGTCGACGCCGGTCGTCGCCACCAACCCGGCCTCCAACTCGGTCACCGTCCGAGTACGTTGATGTTGATGTTAATGTTGCTGGTGATGTTGTTAATGGTGTTGATGATGACAATGTGGACCAATCCGACTTGTGGCGGCGCTCAACAACAGACCCAAAAGGGCAATGTGGCGTCGACATGGGCGCGGCTCTACAACTACACGAGCCTGCTCACCAGCGGGGCCTTTTACAAGTCGAAGCCGCTGGAGACGTTCCTCCGGGCGCACTGCGGCGACGCCTCCATGATCGACACCACCTGCGACACTTCCGTCAAGACAGTACGTGATCATTTATCATATATTTTTTTTCGTTTTCGTTTTCGTTTTCGTTTTCGTTTTCGTTTTCGTTTTCGTTTTCGTTTTCGTTTTGTTGATTTATTTTTAAATATGAACAGTTCATGGCGGCGTCGCTGGTCTCGACCTTCCCGGCCGAGATCTTCCTGTTCCGCAACTACGAGTACCCGATGGGCGTGAGGTACGCGCCTTGCCGCGTCATTCCAAGCATTCCTTCCTCTAAGCGCTTACTCGGGTCGGCGCAACAGGTCGCGGTACAAGGGCTCGTCGCGCACGCGGGTGGTCGACGCGCTGCGAGCCTCCACCGCCGCGCCGTCCTACTTTGACGAGGTCGAGGTGACCGAGCACGGCCAGAAGTACCGCTTCCAGGGTATGCATTCCTCGCATTCCGCGCAGGTTTCTGGTCCACAGAACGCTCTCAACCTGTTGACCACACCACACAGATGGAGGGATCTGTTGCAACAACCCGACGGGCGCGGCGATCCACGAGGCCAAGGCTTTGTGGCCGGACCAGCCGATCGCGTGCATCGTGTCGCTCGGGACGGGCCGGTGCAAGCGGGTGGCGGCCAAGGCCGGGAGCATCCAGGGCGCCATCTCGACGCTGATCGAGAGCGCGACGAGCACGGAGCGCGTGCACGAGGTCATCAGCGACTTGCTCCCGCCGGACGTCTACTTCCGGCTCAACCCGTCGGGCGACGCCTTTGCCTGCGAACTCGACGAGACCGACCAGTTCAAGCTCGAGGAGATGCAGCTGGCGGCCCGACGGCACATCGCCAAGAACATCGACTTTGTCGAGCGCCTGTGCCGCCAGCTGATGGCCGGCCTCGAAGAAGAGGAGGAAGAAGAGGACGAGGAGGACGCAATGGCCGCTGACAACGATGGCAATAAAGCATGATTTTCATTCCTGGCCAGGAACGGAGTTGGTTTATCGCCGCATGGCGATTGGTTACAGGGCCGGAGAGGTCGTGTCCGGTCGATCCCAGCTCGCTGCGGCCTCCACTGCCGGCTTGCCTCGGTTTTCGCTATCGTGCGAACTGGTCAGTGATCCGCCTATGGAGCGTCCGGTGAGGGCTCAACGGCGAGCAAGAGCACGACCAGACCACCAAACCTTCACCTCCAGCACAGAACAACAACAACAAACCACCTGGCCAGCGCCAAGAAGGAGCCACCACAACAGCAAGAAGAACAACGACAATGGCGACACACTTGCGAAATGCACTGGCGCACAGGGCCGAGAACTCGATGGGCGATGTGCCCACGTCTACCACGCAGGCCATGTACGCGCATCCGACGGGCGAGAAGATGCTGGCCACAGTGTGGCACTGCAAGAGGGACGTGCGGGTCGAGCTCGTCGATAAGCCGCAAGTCATCGAGCCTCGCGACGCCGTCGTGCGGGTGACGGGCACCACTGTGTGCGGCTCCGACCTGCACTTGTACCATGAAGAGATCATGCAGCTCAAGAAGGGCGACATCCTGGGCCACGAGTTCTGTGGCGTCATCGAAAGCCTGGGCTACGGCGTGCAAGGTCTGCACGTGGGCCAGCGCGTCGTGGCCTCGTTCCAGATCGCCTGCGGTGCGTGCGAGTACTGCCACCGGGGCCTCACGTCCATGTGCGACACCACCAACAAGTCGTCCGTCCAGAACTCGCTCTACGGTCACCGCCTGGCGGGCATCTTCGGATACTCCCACTTTGCAGGCGGCTTCTCGGGAGGTCAGTCCGAGTACGTGCGCGTCCCGTTCGCCGACAACAACCTGCTTCCCATCCCCGAAGGCGTGCCCGACGAGCGCGCCCTCTACATGTCCGACATTGTGCCCACGAGCTTCCACGCCTGCAAGCGGGCCCATATCAAGGAGGGCAACACCGTGGGCATCTGGGGCCTCGGGCCCATAGGCCTCCTCTGCGCCGCCTGGGCCCGGCTCATGGGCGCCTCGCGCGTCATCGGCGTCGACGACGTGCCCGAGCGTCTCGAGTTTGCCCGCGTTCGGCTGGGCGTGGAGCCGGTCAACTTCCACGCCAAGGAGGGGGTCGTCAAGCAGATCCAGGACCTGGTCCCGGGCGGGCTGGACCGAATCATCGACGCCGCCGGGTTCCGCTACGCGAAAAACCTCCTCAACAAACTCGAGCGGGCCCTTAACCTCGAAACCGACACCAGCGAGAACGTCAACGAGAGCATCAAGTGTGTCAAGAAGGTGCAGCTTCAACTTTTCGTCTATTTATTTTTGATTTTTCATTTTTGTTGGCCTTTATTAATGAAAAACGAAACACAGTTTGGACGGATTGTGTTGATTGCGGACTACGCGGGGCTGACGAATCACTTCAACGTTGGAGCCGTGATGGAGAAGGGCATCTCGCTCGTCGGGGGAGGCCAGGCGCCGGTGCAAAAGTACTGGCACATGCTGATGTCCGAGTACATCTCGACAGGCCGGTTCGACCCGACCATCATCCTCTCGCACCGCTTCCGCCTGGAGGACTTTGCCGAGGTGTATCGCGCCTTCGACCAGAAGCGCGACGGCATCTTCAAGGTCTTTGTCGAGACTCGCTTCAGCTTCCCGCGGGCCGAGGGCACGCCTCTCCTCACCGCCGTCCCTGGCGAGGGCGAGCACCACAGCAAGCTCAATCCGTTCCACCGTCGTCATCACCATCAACAAAAACAACAACCAGAGCAGCCGCTTCATCAGCAACAGTTCTACCTTCCCGCCGAGACGGGCGAGACGACCATCACCATCGTGTAGAGCTGAGGTGAATAAAAAACGGCTTTTTTTTTCAATTATTTTACTTCATTCTCAACATTCCGGTAAAAACTTGCATTATTTGGCGACAAAATGGGTGTTGAGAAGATGAAGCAGGAGGTTGACGTCGAAGATGAGGTAGTCCGTCGTGTACTCGAGCCTGTTCTCCTGCTGCTGCTCTAGCAGGTCGGCCAGCTCGAGCTCCGTCGAATAGACCACCCGCACGCCGCTCAGCTTGACCTGCACCGTGTACACGCCCGGCCGCGCTGACGAAAAGTAAAACGCGATTTGGCCTCTGCGTGTGTTGTGTCATCCACCGCACGACACGACACGACACGACACGACACGACACGACACGGCACGACACGACACGACACGACACGACACGACACGAGCGCACGACACG